>VYZX01014755.1:6670-20663 GCA_013401335.1 Brachypteracias leptosomus
GAGGGAGCTGGGTCTCTTTAGCTTGCAGAAGAGGAGACTAAGGGGAGACCTCATTAATGTTTATAAATATATAAAGGGGGATGTCATGAAGATGGAGCCAGGCTCTTCTCAGTGACAAACAATGATAAGACAAGGGGTAATGGGTACAAACTGGAACACAGGAGGTTCCACTTAAATATGAGAAGAAACTTCTTCTCAGTGAGGGTAACAGGACACTGGAACAGGCTGCCCGGGGAGGTTGTGGAGTCTCCTTCTCTGGAGATATTCAAAACCCGCCTGGACGCCTTCCTGTGTAACCTCATCTAGGTGTTCCTGCTCCAGCAGGGGGATTGGACTAGATGATCTTTTGAGGTCCCTTCCAATCCCTGACATTCTGTGATTCTGTGAAAAGAGTAAATGATTATTTTGGAGGTGACAAGAGTGGTAGAGAGTAAGAATTTGCAAGAGGGATAGGGGGAAAAATTACTATAGAAGATAACAAAATGATTCATTCAGAATTGACCAAAGTACCTGTCAATCAGTCATGGGCTTGATCACCACAGTTCTCACAGATCAATAAAACGTCTGCTTTCATCATGCCACCATCTGACTTACTTACAGAGTTGCAAGCAAACAATTCCATGGCATCAGTGAGGGGAATACTTGGAGCACTCTACCTAGCTTCAGCATGGAAACACCTCACCTTTTCCTCTCTTATAGAAAATATCTGGAAAATTTAACAAATGTAGGTCAAATTGCCATGTTGCAACAATTTAAAACCATATTTTTAGTAAAGAGCATACAGAAAAAAAAAATTAATTACTCTACATACACTAGTGCTTTTAGAATTCTACATGCACAAAGCCTTCTACAGAAAATGTATGAGCTTTTTTACAGAGGAAGTTTTGGAAAGTTTCTTATATAAGCTTTCTAAGGATATTATTTGCAACACTCCATAAAAAGAGCTACTTATGATGAGGGAGAGGAAATGGATTGGCAATTATATGCTTAGCAGTAGGCCTGTCATAGACAACAGCACTGTTCTCAAAATATTGACAGCAAATCCATCTCAAAAGGAAGCATTTTTTACTAGGATAAGCACTCAGGAAAAACCCAGGGATGGATCTAAACGTGACAATAACATTCTAAACATCCAAGATTCACAAAAAGCTTTTAAATCTCAACTTGCTCTCCCATATGACCTTTTCAGCTTTTTTTGCTGGAGAAAAACTTTAGTGTGAACGATTTGATCTGCACTGATTATACACCTTTCTGATTTTAGATAACTATAATTCTTCCATTTTTTTCCAGGAATGTAATTTCCATTTCGACGCGCACTTTTAAGCACTTTAATGCTCACATGAACCTAAGTCAACACTATCAGCAAAAGGACCACCCACAGCCTTTTGCATGCCCTCCTTGTACAGCTGGCCCTTCTTTTGGCACACATACTGAGTGAGCAGGATCTGGGAGCTGTCCTGAAGTAACGTAAACAACATAGGATATTTGTCAGGTTAGCTTTTAAATCCAATTCAACTCCCAGATCTCATCCATTGTATAGTCCCACAAGTATTTGTTTATGGCTGTATGGAGCTCCTTCAAAAGCACTCTTAGGTTATGTCAACTTTTAGGGTATGAGAAGCCAAGAATCAAGAACTGCTCTAACTGCAAGACACTTAAAAACCCCCAAAACAAACCTAAAACCAAAACCCCTACCCAAACACATGCACTCCACCCTCCCTTAGAAACAAGAATCATTCTCAAGAGATTTGAAACTTACTTCTAGAGTTTAAAGAGGTTTGGACTAGTGGTGCTTGGATAAAATATTGAACTGCTTAGTCTGCAATTACCTCTTCATTCCCAAAGCCTTTTTTGGATGTGAATTAGCAAGAAGACAGCAATGGCAAGTTTGCATCAATTCATTGTTGATAACTCTGGATTAAATTAGTTGAATTTACTCCACTATAAGGCTGAAATAATCACAACTAGAACAAACAGAAGCTCTCCTTGCCCTACTTTGAAGGTTTGCATTTGTATAGGTATTACCAATGACTATGTATTAGTACCACTATACCAAACTCCAAAGACCAAGTAAAGTGATGTTCAAGATGCACACCTAAACTTCAGCTGAAAACTGTTTTTTGTTAATCGACAGCTTTTCACTCATTCCTACTTATATTCCATCTAGGGATCTTTAAGACCTGATTTTCAAAGGTTTGACACTTACAGATTTACAAGGAAAAGGTGAACAGACTTCAGAGAAAAAAATCAATTCTTGGAAACTCGAGTTTTTTCTGAGAGATTCAGATTTCACTTTAAGCATAACATGCTTGTTTACTAATACTTTTTAAATTTAAAATACATTTAAAATTTCAAAGATTACAGGTTTGGTTACATAATCAAACCAGAGACTAAGCATCTTCTCAGCAAAGATATTTTAACATATATGAAATATAGGACCAGATTATAACTCAACCATATGGAGTACAGAACCAAACACTCAAAAAATAAATTGGCACAGGAGAATAAACCCCTGAAGAGCTCTTAAATGTTTTTGTATTTCCATGGTATTGTGGAGAATATCAGATGGAGAGGCCATAAATGGCAGATCTCAGTTTATATAAACTTGTTCCAAAAGCCACAGATGAGTTCTGTTGTAACTTAGCATGACAGAACTGAAGGCTTTGCCATTGTGTTTTCTATGAGGAAATATTAAGAGCATGCACAAGAATCTCCCACAGCACTTCTCTCTGGAAGAAATGTTTCCTTATCTGGTCAATGGTAGGCAAAAAATTAAAAAAGTTTAATTCAGTTTGTACAAGCAAATCCAGAAATCTCTTTCCAAACATGTGAGGAAAAGTTCTCAGATCTATCCAGGCTTTATGCAGCTCTTGCCATAAATCACAGCAGATCTACAACCACTCTCACCTATGTGCAGCTGCTACATACAATTTGAACACTCTACACTGCTCCTTGGCTTTTTTCCTCTTCCAATTACTAGATACTATCTACAAGAATGCCTATTTTAAAAGGAAATCCTTGGTCTTCAGATCCAGAGGTTTCATGGTTTCTTTCTCAAAGTAAAAAGGTCTGTCTCCCCCAAACAGAAATAATGCTAAAAGTGCTCAGAGAAGGAGATGTCAACAGAATAAAGACTTAACATGAAAAGGACAATTACTCAAGGGTGCAAAGGGAGGCAAGTGAAATGTCGCAATCAAGTCCTGAAGGAGGATTTGGGATAGTCTGAATCTTACACATCTTAGAACTCTCCTAATCTGTGGCTGTTTCCAGCAGATTCGGAAGAGTGGCCTCTCTCAAATCACTGTGCAAAACACACAAACCAACCCAGGCATTTTCATACTCTACCACTACACCAGCAAAAGCTCACAGTATATGACTCCTCAAGGTAATATTAAAAAAACAAAAATCCCTAAAAATACAGTACCCCTTCTGTACTGCTACACCACAAGTAAAGCTTATTCAACTGAATTTTTACAACAAACTAACTTTACAGAAACAGATGCTACTTCATACACAGTGGAAAGGTTTCTTCACAACACCTTTAGAGTAAGGCATCATCTCTTCTAAGGCAACAGTGGCATTATGAATCAGAACGATGCAACGTCTAATTTGTGGTCAAAAGTGGTTATTAAATCTCCATTTTCAACCAACTACGATTTTTAACTGGTCTTTAGAATTTATTTCTAGGTACTAACCTAAAGGAAGAAAACTGTCTCCCACTCCAAGCAAATGCTGCAGCCCTTTATTAGCGCTAATAGATGTTCTTCTGAAGAATGTAAGCCATGACTCAGACTCGCTTCCTCCAAACAGGAGATCATAAGTTCTGGCATTTGGGAAGCCCTGTAGTCCTTAAGCTGTACATTTTCTCCCCATCCCCACCACCTTTGTTTCCCTGCATTTTAAAGTAGAAAAATAATATTCTCCTATCAGCAGCAACAGCTTTCAGATGGAGCTGGGTCTTTAAGAAAAAGAAAAAGATCAACTAAGACACAATAAGAAAAAAAACAAAGAAGAAAAAGAAACAGGAGCTGGCAAAAAACAAACCACAAGCTAGACAGCATTGTTTCTGTGACTAATATTTAAACTCTGTTACAGCTATACAAAGGAGAGTAACAAGGAATCTGCAAGAATTACAGTATCAGTAAACCCACAGAAGTCATTGTTCATTGTGGGAGCCTCACAGCCAGCTCCAGCCTTCTCAGCAAGGCACTGCCAGATCCCTCACGCTGAGCTGAAAGGAATTTCCATATTTTAAAAGGCCTAAGCTTGGCAAGCAAGCTATAATACTATTTTCCCTTTAAACAACATACACACGTGCACAAAGGAACAGGTTAGGCATACACAGGAACAGTGAGCGTCAGGATGCGGGCCGGCTACACCTTTCCCTCAGAAGCCGAGCAGGGAAGGGCACTTTAAGAACCTGCCTAGAAAAGAAGAACCCATCTTCAGTCCCAGCATCCAAGTAGAGATAAGACAACCAGTAAATCTAACTTCTCGCTTGATACAAATCACATAAAAAGTCAGCCGATTAGATCTAGCCAAAATTCAGGCATCCTGCAGATGCAGAAATAAATAGAGAAGAGCCATTTTCCACCGGTTCAGAGTGCTGCCACTGCAGGAGGCCGGGCTCAGCCCAGCTGACAGCCTCATTCAGTGCCAGTACAGAGACCTTTTTTACTGGAGCTCTGAAATTCAGGACAATGCATAGAGTTGTGTCAGCTCTCTTTATTAAGGTCATTCCAGAGATTTGTTTGACACGATATATTTTCACCAGTTCAAAGCATCTTATATGTATGTTAGGCAAAGTAGAGAGCATGCTGTACTTTCCCCCTTTCTCTCAAAGTTCATAACAAAGCATTAAGAATCATGGTATGAGCCATTTATCTGTCAAATAAAGATCAAGGATGATTAGGAGCCTCTGGCAAATAAAGATCAAGGATAGTTAAGGGCCTCCGGCAAAGCTGATGGTGCAGCCTGTCCCCATCCAGCTTTAAAAGGGATTGATACAGAGGCTCTTACTGCTATTACAAAACAGAATTTTTTGAAGGTTTGAATTCATTCCCTTTAAGATCCATGAAGTTCAGTTCCTGTTCTTCCTGCCTATGGTAACTCTGCTTTTTCCTGTCTCTGATCATCTGTAATATTTGAATTAAAATGTCTGTAATGGCTGTTCCATAGTAGGTTAGTAGCTGGCATTAGTAACAATCTAACAACACTGCTACTCTGAAATGGTGTGTTCCTGTTACTGAAAAACAAAACAAACCAAAACACAAAACAACAAAAAAACCCAACACAAACAAAAAACCCAAGCCACAGGCAACTAAATGAAATAATTTACGCTTCTGCCTGCTTATGCTTGCAGCCTGATCAAAACTCAGATTCATAGCTTGAAGGCATTTAAGAGTTGATGTATGAATCCAGCTCTATGTATATGGATAAGTAAAAGGTGATAATAAAGAAAGAGTTGATCACAGGGAAACAAACAATAAAGCTTATCAACTTTAATTTCTACTGAACACTTGTGTTACACTAGAAAAGAAACGCTAGAGAAACCTCTAGAGACTGCAGTTTGGGGACTCTCTGTTATAGTCTAGGATGATTTAACAGATGACAATGCCAGACTTAGAAGTTATCCAGCTGAACATTTTGCTGTCAGAAAATGTGATTAGTGAAAAGTGAAATAGAAAAAAAAAAAATTGTCAATTACAACCTAAGAAAAAAAACAACCAGTGAACAGGGATAAGTGTTTTGATTCAGGCTTTAACATAGAAAACAAGAGAAGAATAAAACATTGTTATTAGCTCCAAAAGGTCATTTTAAGCATTGCATTCACTAGAAAGACTTGTAAGTCATTTTCCTTTTCAGGATAGAAAAAAAACATGTGTTTTGATTATAAGGGAAAATTTAATTTCTTCCCATGTGACTACATCTCCCATAAACTAACACAGTATCTTTGCCTGTTCCTCATCTCTTAGGCGATGCTCATGGGAATTCCAGGATTCACTGCTTTTTAAGAGATGTAGCCGTGGTCCACTGAGGAGAGTGGAGGCACAAGAATTTCTAATCCCGACAAGATCTCAGATCTAAGATTCCAATACTTCAACGCACATGAACTGAAAAAATAAAAATAATCCATCAGTATCCAGACATTTTTGTGAAATATCTTACTTCATCATTTTTACTCTACTGAAAAATACAGAGTGCCATTTCAGCCAGTCTTAATTTCTTTACACAGAGCACAAAATACAGGAAATTTCCACATAAATACATTTAGATAATTCTTCATTCCAATATAGGAAAGTCACCTTCTTTTGAAAGCATTATAGCCATTGCTGCTTAACAAAAGGATTAAGAAACACTCAATTAACTAGTCTGCATCAAAGTCATGATCAGCAGTGGCCCCCAGCACAGCAACGTGGTGCACAAACCTGGTTATTCCATGCTAGGGAGGGAGGAAATTTAATTCCATTAACTAATGCCATTAAAGCTGATGGTAGAGTTTACTGCTAATACTACCATAACATCTACCACTGTCTCTCACTTCAGATGTCTCCTCTGTTTTAGCACCTCTAGTAGAAATTGTGTCTCAAAGTACACTGAACACTCGTCATTGACCAAGGATTCTTTTTTGGAAGCATATCATAGGAGTGACTATATATTGCAAGAAACTTTGGTATCTGAACAACTACTGTATCTGCCTTGGACTCATTGAAGCTCATTCAAAATTTCCTAAAGGCCACTGAATGACAGTTTCAGACTGAATGTCCTGAAAACTGTGGATGAGGTACCCACATCTCAGTCAGAGCTTGCATACAAATAAAGAGCAGAATCACACCAAAACCAAGTAGCAGGTACAAACCACACAGAAACATCATGATTTACATAGACGCAATCTTCACACAGATGCAATCTTCACTGGCTCTGGTAGCAATGACCTGAATTATCACTGCATATATACTTCTTACAGAGAGGTTCTGTGATTGTTTTAATCTCTTCCTCTTTTGTTTCTGGTTGGTTGGTTGTTTTGTTTTCATCTGTCCCATTCTTGGTTTTCTTTTTACCTTTAGTCTAGAGCAGTATCCAGAAGAATCACTGAACACTTACAGGAACCTACTTTTAAAAATCGGCTCTGCAAAATCCACAGTGGAGCCAGACATTGTCTTTATAGCTAAAGCCTTGGAAATCAAATTTTGACATGCATTACAGGATACCCAAGTACATTGGAGTGGACTCTGTGCATTGTCATTCAAATTATTCATATTCTAATGTATTGTAAACTAGCATGAAAACTAATTTACAGAAGAGATAAAGGTCATGCAACTATGGAGAAAATAGAAGCAAATGGACATTTCATTCGTTCTCAAAGATAATAAAACTGTTTGCACAATGTGGACTGTTCTTCAGAGATTTTTAAGGTAAATACATTTTTGTCAAACAAGCAAATACAGCAAAAAATGAAAATCAAACCTGTTGTCTTATCAGCTTTAAATGGTTTTATTTTTTAATATCTACCTTTCAGACCTTATGAATCCTTATTTACTTGTCCATAGTTAAGCTAATAGCAGAACGTTCAGAAATGTCTTTTTTGATTTGTTTTGTTAACGTGGTACTCAGTGCCAGAATTACAAAGCTTTTTAGGTAGCTAAAAATACAATCAGGCACCTATGTGTAGATTTTCAATTCCTGTCTTAAAAATAAAAACCGTCACTTCTCAGTCCTTTGGAATAAAACAAAACCAAGTGACTGGCAGGAACCTGTTCATAAAAGATTATTCTATTTTGTAGATCACAGACAGCAAAGCACCTTTCTTGGAGCTGCTGGCAGGCAGCTAGGCTCTAGAGGAGAGTGGAGATTGAGACAGAAGCCACCACAGTGGTTTCCATTTACTCTAGATGGCTCCTTAGCATGTGAGTTTCTTTGCCTTGCCTTTCAGAGATACCTTCTTCCTCCCTGTTCCCTGCACTCTTTTTATGTGACTTAAGCACCTTCTTCTAAACTCTGGATTCTGTTTCCCGTGTCTAAAAATTAAGCCCTGCAGAACATAATTCAGAAGCTCTTGTTCAAACAAGCCATATTTTGTAAGAAGACCCTTTTAAGTGGCAGTAGAGAAGCTATGTTTAGAAAGATGGAGAGGAAGAGAGGAAAGCTATTCAGTAACAAAGCAGACAGTGCATGTCAACGTTTTGTACATTAGAGGCAACACTACATCTTTCTTCATCTACAAAAAGAACAGAGACAATGATTTAGATGTTTGTCCAGAGGCAAAAAATGATTAAAATGTTGAACTGGGCACTTCCTGAGTAAAGTTATGGAAGAGATCATGTAGACAGCATATATATTTATTACAGCTCAGCCAAGTTCCAAAAAGGGCATGTAGCAACATATACACAGCTACCATGAAGAACTCCTACAAGTCCCTTGGTAATTCAACAAAACAAAACAAAAACACCTTGAGACAGCTAAAATATTTCCTCAATAAAGGTTGAAGGTTCCCTTTACACCTCTGAGATGCCATTGTGTTGAATCAAATAAATCTTAAGTCTCAGAGGTGAACTGAAATTTCAGAAAAAGGGCTCCTGCCTGGAACACTCTTAGATTTTAAAAGGTTTTAAAGTGATTTAGAAAATCACAAATGGTTTTTGCAGTGTTCAAACAAACTGGGCTTGAAAGGAAGTGAATCACAGTCTTTCCATAATATATTCAGAGGCCTCTCAAAACACCAGCAGTATACATAAAATTCAAATGACATTAACTTCTCTTAGAAAACGGGGCTATGCAACTGCAGCAAGACCCATCTCCTAATCAAGTAATCTAGTTATTGCCACAATGGCTCTGTTCATCCCAAGATAAGAAATCAATCATACTGAACAGAAAGCCTCGCTTCTTTAATTTGTTTCCTGCCTGCAGGCTGAGGTCCTGCACACACACAGTCCCACTGACCTCTCTTGAGCCAAGGCCTGTGGACCGTTTTCTGGTGACAGGCCATATGACAGCACTTCCGTAGCTTTCAAGTTACTGTGTTCAATGTAACTGTAAAAGAGGATGTTTCTGGTTAGTTCAAATTTAATATACTAATAGTATTCTGCTTCTGTAAAATTTAGAAGCATATAAATAACAAATCATTACAGTGACAACTACTGAATTTCTACGTTTATAGAAAACTGGCAGTCCATAAATATTAAAGCATGCTGTTAGCAACAAAGTACAACATATAGATGCTATTTTTCCTAAAGACAGGGAAATGGTAACCATCACTGAAATAATTCATTATTTATAGATCTTTGCATTTTCAAGCCATGACTGCACTACAATATTTCCATTAAAATTAAAAAAAAAAAAAAAAAAAGAGGTCTGTTTGTTATCCCTTTGATGAATGTGCTAAAGGCAATGGAAACAGTAACTATTGCTGACAGATTTCCCAATGATATAGTGGTATTTGCCACTTAATCATCAATACAGATTTTTTAAATGAGCCCTAATATTGCCAAAGAACTATCATGTAGCTTCATTAAAGCTAAAACATAGAAATCCTGTCACAACTGGAGACTGCAATCATGCATCTATAATTTGCATCATGCAAAGGTTACGGTGGGGAGAAATAGGCTCCAAGGCAAACTTCCCTTAGGGCTCATTATAGGGAATTTCTTGTGCCTCCAGAGCTAGAAAGGAACACAATCAAATTTGATATCTAAGTCAAACCATGCATTGAAAGTATTATGACAGCTCCCAGAGTCCTTCAGCTAATTTGTATGACTTCCGCAGTCAATCTTTTCCCCTTCAATCTTAGTGAAAACCCACCTTGGTTTTTGTTCAAAATAATTTCCTTCTTGTAATGTTATCAATCAGAAAGATCCTGACAGTAAAACACAAATGGACTAATAAAAAAATTACCAAAAGTAGTCAAACAAGTTGTACAGAAGAACCAAACTGGAAAACTAAGACTATTTGCTGTAGTCATTCTCGCTATATTAAGTTTGGATGTTATAACAACAGCAACATGGCCATCCTGAAGACTATTTTCTATCCAAATTGTAGACGATTCTCATATGAGGTTTTCTTTTTAAATAGGAAGCTTAGGAGAAAAATGTTCTATAAAGGTTTGTTCAAACAAGAATTTTCCATCTTATCTCAAAAATGACCTCTCTGTCAAACTCTAAATAAAGTTTTCTTGAAAGAGTTAATGACATTGTAGAGATCAAGACTAACTACAAGACTGGGTAAGACATATTTCAGAAGTTTAATTGGCATGTAAATTACACTGAAATTACTCCATGAGCCTTAATATGACTTCTCAAAAGCTTCTAGATTCAAATTTCTTTCCTGTTAGGTACTATTCATTCCCTCTTCCTCCTTCACACACAGGAACCTTGGAGAATCTTAACAAGTTGTGTCTACACTATCCTGTTACAGTACCCAGTTATGTCTTTCAAAGCCTGAATTTGCTGCTTACCCATGCTGTTGTGTTGGCCTTGAACCTCACTCAGGACATTATAAAAGTTGCCTTCTTGGAATACTGCATGCAATTCCCGTTGTCCTTGTGCCTCACTGTCTCCTGACTCTCATATGTGGCACCTCTCTTCAAATACACAGGTTTAGCTGGCCTGTCGTTGTCACGCTAGGAACAAAGTGACAAGGAAGTCCACCATATCACATAAGAAACTGGTCCGGATTCAGTGCCAGGGGGTTACACGTGCACACCTTACTGGAGCTGGAGCCTGCCTCATTTCTACTGTGATGAAGGTGAGCCACATAAATAATCTGGCCACAGTACCCAGCTCCATATCTTCCTACTCACCAGCTTTCACACACAGCAACCCTCAAGGCTGGAGCTCTTGATCCAGCACTGTTAGCCAAGGGCTAACGTTACAGCCATGACTGCCAAACAATCCAAGCCTACCCAGGAACCAGCAGCATCCCACAGATGGTTTGCTGGGTGAGGGTTTGTAACTACAACACTCTTGAATTAATTGGTAAATTAACACTAAAGTCTTCACTGAAGTTTGTGTCTCGGAATGGAAGTTGTTCATAGTCTCTCCTGCATGGAAAGCAGAAGCTTGGCACAGAGAGAACTGAGGAGGCTGCCATAGCTGCTTAGGTTTTTGGTCACATGTGGCAACCAGGAAATACCTTCACTACACAGAACATGTACATTATATGGCTTCCAGTGTATTAACAATACTATTATTTCCCCACAGATAACCAGGAGAAGACTGCAGAGAAAGCTCTTTCAGGCTGAATAACAGGGAATCTTCCCTCCATATGCCATTAGGATGAAGACAAAAGGATAGCATCAGTAGACTGTTACCAGCAGTTACTCTTCTGTATTTTTACCTAGTGGTCTTTTGTTATTTGTTTTGTTTTAATAAGAGTATCAGTGATGTTCTGCTAATAAGAAAAATCAATTTGCTTCTGGCAAAAAATATGCCAGCAACAAAGGTGAAAACTCTCATTAATCTCTCAACATGTAGTTGAGGCTTGGAAAATACTGCTTATAGAGAAAAATCCTTTGTGTCAAATATATGAAGTGTGGGCATCTTTAGAAGTGCCTAGAATGTTCTTATCAAACCATCAAACCTTGTCAAAACTTGCACAGTTTCAGATTTTACAATAACCTTGAATCCCAGCCTGGATTGTCAAAATTTTTTTAACACAATTGTGAGAGAATCTGTGCTTTGTTAAAACCTACAGGGATTTTTTTTTTTTTTTTTTGTTATGCTACTGTTGAACTCTAAATTCAATATATGTGATTCTAAAAAAAGCTATAAATGCTTTAAAAATGCCACAGAATTCATAACAGGGATCTAGAAGCAAAATCACCAACTTGTAGTATGTTCAAAGGTTGTTTTTTGGGGAATTTCCTCTAGTGAAATACTGGATTATTTGAACCTATTACAGAAATATCACATGAACAAAAGCATTTTTCAGTGGACTCCTTTCATATCTCAAAATTTTAAGTGCTTATGAAGCAACAGAGAAGAATTTAACTCCTTGCTGTTTCTAGCTTTTTTCCAAAGATTACTGGAAGTAAGGAGAACTCATCTTTGGATGTACCAGCTTCCACTAGATCAACTGCTCTGTGATAATTTCCCAGGACAGTGTTGTGATCTAGTACAGAGACTTGAGCTATTCTGTCACAATAGCTTCAATAGGATGTACTGTCTGAAGAGCTAGAGAGAAGAGCAGAAGAGACACAACTAATGTAGTACTTCCTCCACATCATTTCCTCAGATTCACAAGGACCTCAGGAGGTCACTTACAGGAAACACATTTCTTGGTCTTTCTAAAGAAAGGATGAAAGGTGTTAAAAGGCCTCTGTGTTGCAAGTATTTGTATGCAAATCTGCCAAAGACAACTGGTGAAGTTCTTTATTTCTACATAGGAGATAATGATGTCCTTCAATATCAAGCATGGAAAATTCTCTCAGAATCTGGATATGTGCTAAACTGCAGCCAATATAAGGAAGACTTATTTGCATAAAAGGTAACAGTTAGCTACTGTAAGAATAGTATGGCGGCAGTTAGTAGTACACAAAGTTCCAAACAAGAACAGTTCAGAGCACATTATCATTTAAATATCTCAAAGGAATTTTTAGAATCAAAAGCAAGATGAACCTGCATAATGTGCCCAGGAGACTGCAGTCAGTTAATGAAATCAAGAAGAGCCTCTGAATTACACTGCAGGACAAACCTGGCAGCCTCAATATCCCTGGGAAAAATAAAAATGGTGCAACACAAGTACTTCTCCACTTTTCTTGGAGAGAAATATTCAAGATACTGTGTAACAGCCATGGTATGTAAAATGCATGATAACGGGGAAACATTAATTTAAAATTTTCATATTTCATGTGAATTTATCCTTTCCATCTGTTCAGATCAGCAGCTGATTCAATCATAGGTCTGTTTCTCTAAATCAGATGCAAAGACAAAAACATGACTTCAGTTGAGGTTTTTCTCTTAGCTATATGTCACCTGCTCTTAAGATCTCACAATATATTGCAGTACACAATATACCGCACAACATATTTGCAGCATAAAACTGTTTAACCACCCACAAGCTGATGTAATACTGACACAAGCTTAAATAGCATATACCATACTAGATTTGCTTCTCCACTCCTTTATTTCTTGCAGACATAGGCTTAAGCAAAGTAAGTTTCAAAGTCTTGCTCCTCAGTTGAGCTTTCTTAGGTTTAAGAGGACTCAGAACAAGGATATCTGTCTTGAAGTCACCTCTGATTCATTCAGTTTGAAATTTCTGCTAAATAATTGGGTTTTTTTCCCCTCCATCTGTGCATGCCAACTAAAAACAACAAGAACAACAAATAAGTCCGTTAAATTCCTTACCGAATCTCACAATAAACTGCTGTAAGAACAGACCTATAAAACCTCTGAAGCCAGAGATCAGTTAATGTCAGTATAGACACAAGCAGCAAGATGTCCTACAATATTTAGGTTTAAGTTGAAGGCAATGATGACACTCCCCAGCTCAAGAAGGCATACTCATAGGAAGTGGTTAAGCCCTAGATGACGTTGCACGTGGACACGAGGAACCTCCATCCTTGGAAATACTTGACACTTTAATGAGCAAGGCCTTTAGCAACCTGATCTAGCCTTTCCATTGGCCCTGCACTATGTAGGTGGTTTGACTATTTGACTTCCAGAGGTGCCTCCCAATCTGCATGTTTTTATGATACATATTGCTCAATTCATAAATCTCCATTAAGTGCATGTGCAAGCCTGGATGGTGCTGAATGACTAGAGATGCATTCACACACACCCCAGTTCTATTCCCTGTGATGCTTTTGTGTGTTAAGAGCCTTGTTAGGTACTCTATAGCTGGCAGCTAGCAATAAACCACAACATACAAAGAATATTTTTTGAGATTTAGGAGAAGCTACAGGATAACCTATAGCTACATCTAATAATGATATTATGAGCCTTGCTAATACTTTACCTCTGCAGAGTCAGAACAATTTAGAATGCTTATTGTCAAC
>VYZX01014758.1:0-19366 GCA_013401335.1 Brachypteracias leptosomus
GACAGACCCACTACATGGGGTTTATTTTTGTCATAAAAACAGAGTTCTAGCAGATAAGCAAGATATAAGAAACAAATGCCTATGAAAAAAATAGCTTGTTGATTTTACACAATTTATCTTCTTAAGTTTGGAAACTTAAAGCCAATTTCATAAAGCCATGAATTTCTAGTTGCAACAAACTAGTCACAGAAACCATGCACATGAGTGTAAAACAGATCTGCTGAAACAGACTTTTAGAGTCGCTGCTTTTTACAAGGAAGATGCTTTTCTTTCCTACCAATTTGATAAAATACAACTGCAGTTCCTTCCTAAGATTCAATTTTGACTTATTTCTAATGAAATTTAATGGGAGACCCCTCCATGCAAGGTAAAACACATGCCACACAGGCCTCAGTGCTGGTTGGCAGCAAACTCCTGTCCACCAGATAGGAAAGTACAGTATGTCACAGAATTGATTTTGCAGGGCTTAAAATAGATAAGCAGAGGATTAGATAGTGTAGAGATGGAAGGAACAAAGAGAACTGTTGAAGATATTGAAAATGTCAGCAAGTATTTGAGTAGGAAAAAGAGACTGTGGACAAGAATGCAAATTATAAAAGAAAGAAAAAGGGCAACTGTGAAAAATATGAGACACGATACAGACAGCATCCTTCTCACTTCTCTCCTCTGCCCAGATATTTGCGTTCTGCATTAGGAACAGGAGTATCTCATTTCATCTCATTCAACTCCCACCAAAATCCTGTCTATTTGGCTTATACACTCTACTACTTTTGTTTAAGTTCTGTCGAATCTCTGGTGATGAAGAGACATGTTTCACTGCGGCATGACCAATAAAGCTAAATCAAAAGAGTGGCTATTTTACTTCTTTCTAGAGATTAATATTCTCTGGTGAAAAAGTCTGAATCCTGTTTGAGTTCAGTTCAGAGTCTTTCAGGGCCTCCTTTATTCTACTTCCACTGCTAGACAGAAATCACAATCTTTGTGAATTTTCTTGTGAGCACCTCCTGGAGCAGTAGCACAAGGACTTGCATCCACAATTTTTAAATTAATATAAGCATTTGACCACAATCAAACATATTATGGTGTGCACCTCCTCTTGTTCACTGTTTTTTTAATTTTTTGAGTCAGAAACAAACTTACCACTTCTCAGTTTACAAAAGAATTGCTTTGGTAGCAATTTACCTATATAATCCTCAGCTCTTGTGACCTCCACGTTACATTCGATTGCTAAATCCCTCTCTTTGCCAGCATTTTAAGCTATAACCCTCTGCTCATTATTAAATCATTCTGAAAAATATCATCAGCTAAAATTATTCTTTGGGAGGAAGAAGAAATAGCTGCAAGATTCCATATGTTATCAGTCTTAATTTTATTCCCTCCCAGTCTCATAATCCTCCTTCAATTTGTGCCGGTAGTTCACTTATCATCTCCCTGAGGGTACCTCAGACTAGCCACTTCTTATCTCTTCACCACAAATGTGACATTACTTAAAGTACAAGCCTCAACAAGGATAACGATCACTGTTTTCCTTTCTTTCTTTGTTAATGCACAGTACTAACTCAGCCCACTCTTTTGCACTTGATATTCACTGAAATAAACAGTTAACAAATACAAGCTGTTTTCTGTGTTTTCTTAAAAAATAACCATAATAAGTATCTCTCTCTGGATCATGATGAATGTGAAACTACTTTACTATGCAAGATAAGGTAATTTTAATATTTTTTTATATTGAAAATGGAATTTTACCAGTAAACTTGAGAGAGAAGGCTGACAGATGGATTGATGGCAGAATAACCTCTTGTCCTAAGGGATTGTAGGCAGGGCTTCTGACAAAAGTCAAGTTAGAAAACACTTCCACAGTTAATATCTACCCTAGGGTGCTAAATCAGAACACTTACTCCTGAAAAAAATACTTTCTGCTAATATTAGACAAGGCAATTTCAACTTGCAGGGCAGGTTTGTAAGGCGTCATCAGTAAAGGAACACAGCACTGTGACTCCAAGGACCACATGGCAAACTAGGGAGAAGTATGGAATACTAGGATTATTCACCATTAAAAACTCTGAGATATGCATTTATGTGATACAAACATTTTGATAAAACATTTAATCTGCAGGAAAAAAGTAAAGGCTATTTGCTAAGAACAGCTGTGGAAGAAGAGCAAATTGAAAAGAGCTGAACAAAGGCATGCATCAAAGAAGACACAAGAAAATATAAGGACATCTAAGAGAAGAGTAGATAATGAAGCACCAGCGTATAATGGCTGACAGAAAAGCTGGTGAGGAATAGGAAGGCAGTTAGGAAATCTAGACCCTTTACGAAGGCAGAAGAGGAACCAAATAGTACTGGCATAGTCAAGCTGCAGGGTTGGAAACTGGTTTTACTGGCAGCTAGTTTTACACCTGTTAGACTCCAGTTATCAATGTAATGTAGAATGGAACAGTGGGCAGTTTGTTTGGTGTTATCTCCTCCTCCTCCCAATCCTTGCAAGTCTTGTGATTTGGTGACCAGTAGCTAACAAAATTTATCCCTAATTGCTACTGGTTTAATGCTTAGAGGACAATTTAAACAGATAATTCTTAAAAAGGTTAAATCTTTTCTATCTGCAACTCAACTAACTCTGAAGAAAAAGAACTATGTTCCTTCGGAGCTCCTGGTGAAACAACTTTTATGACTCTGGAAGGTAGATACTTGTTTAAGTGCACCACTGCTAGAGCAAAGAACAGAAAATACATGCAAATAAAGACCTAGTAAGTATGTTTGCACAGGAGCACATATAGAGGTTTAGGTTCAATCCACCAGACCTACAATAGACACTCTCTATTATCTCTCTTTCTCCCCACCCAAACGGAGAAAGAGGATAAGAGAAAGAGACTTATGGTTGACCCCTTCCCTTCCCAAATGGGAGAGAAAGGGAATGAGAGAGATGCTTCCAGATTAGAAAAGAAAACTAAAACAGCTTTAATGAGGATAGCAATAATAAAAGGCAACATATACAAAACCAGTATCAAACCCTAACCTCCGCCCGATGGCAATTATGTCACCATCACCACTGAAGCTGTGGAGCAGGCACTGGCAAAGTCCCAGGCTGGGCTCAGCAGCTGACAGGAACTGAGTTCAGGAGCACTTGAATTGGGATCAAAGAAGTCTGAAGGAAGGGAATAAGCATCCACTGAAGGAAAAAGGGCCCAAAGGGAAGGGTAACCTTGAGACTCTCGTGATCCCTCAGCTTTATGCTGAACATGACATATATGGGATGGAATACCTCGTTGGTCAGTTTAGGGTCACCTGTCCTGGCTGCTCCTCCTCGCCGGTGCAGCCTTTCACTTTCTGCACCCCCTGATGTGGTACACAAGAGTTAGCAGTGACCTTGGTCTGCACACCAATCCTTGGTAGTAACTCTAAACATCAAGTGTTATCACTGCTAGAAGCAGACACTGTCTGCAAAACATGCTGTTAGCTTCAGAAAGTGCAGTTAGTTAACAGAGACTCAGATGAAAAGTAAAATCACTGAACAGAATTGGTTTGGTTCTAACTCAAATCAGGACAACACTTCACAGCATTTACTAAGAATAACACATTTTATGAGACTTTTGATTCTTAGATTTTTGCACCAAGGACTGTACTTCCTTCTCTATGGTTGTAGCAATCAGGACATGCAAGGTAGTTGCCATAAAAATTGCCTTTGAGAGCGTTAATGTAAGGAAGTATTTACTATAACCAAGAAGCCTGAAAAATACAGCCATGAAATAGCAAAATCCAATTACTGGGAGAGCAGGGGAGAAATTGCCTGCCTACAGTCACTTACATTACACTTCAGAAATTATTGAATTTTTAATTCATGCTTGAATAACAGTTGTAAACAACAGCTGCCAGATGAGACAAAAGTTTCAGCTTACGCTGGTAGTCCTCGTCCATGGCTGGTAAGCCCAGATCCCTGCAGATGCTTATGTGCATCCTGCCCTTACCTTGCTAGCCCAAAGCACAGGCAAAGGCAGTGGTGTGCCCAATGATGAAAAGAAGGACAATGGCAAAAACGCAGGAAGGTACTAAAATTTAGAACTCCATGAGCTGCCTAGTTTAGTCTAAGAACTCTCCCAGCTTTGAATGAGACCAGAAATAAGGCTATAAAACACACAGCCTATGTTCTTCATCATATACCTGTGGGAGGCTAAGCACAGCATTTGACCCTGGATTTAATATCTGAATGCCCTTCTCCACATTTCCTTGAATGACACCAGAGATTTGTGTTCCCCTGTCAATGCCATACTCCTCCTTGCAGCACTCATTTTTTCTAACAGCTTGTGTTTTATGGTCTGGGATGATTTCATTCCTACTGTGGAAAGGGAGAGCAGGTCTTTTCTTGCTGTGTCCTGTGTGCGTTTCTCACAAACCACTACTAGCTATTTCAGATCATATAAGGCACCTTCTGACAAATTTGTAGGTTAGTTAACCTAGTTGTTCTTAGTGCATGCTATGAAAATTCTGCCACCAAATGAATTCTGTATTTCACTCTAACATTTACAGCATATTATATAGGCTATTAAAAAAAAAAAAGTCTGTTATTTTTTATTTTAATACTATTCATAATAATAGTTAAATACAATTTTAATGTAAATTTTAATTTTAAATGTTAAACAAATACTACATTTAAATATTTGAAATTACTATTTTTGAACTTTAAAAGAGTTTAGAATGATTCAAATGAATACCCACAGCTTACCAACACTGCAATCACCTAAGTCCGTATTTTGAATTTGTAACTGGGATTATATCTGTCTGGACTAAACCCTAGCTATAATTCTAGCATAATCAAATAAGGCATACGTGTCACTGCAATTTAGTGAACTGCCTACTCTTAGACCTGATAGAAGCTTAAGTAGATCAGGAAGATGGTCAATCTGTGACAGATACTCAAATGCTGAATAGGCAAAGAAGGAAAAGCCTTCCTAATTTATTTTTGAATTGTTCAGCCAGTCAGTCCAAAGCAAACAAGGAATACATTCTAACTAAAGAATCAAAAAATGCTTTCAGATCTATTACCTGGTAACTCTAACAAAATTACACACCCAAGTTTCTTTAGGACAGTTTAATGCTTGTAATTCTTGATTATACAGCAGTACTTTAATCCGAGATAAATTGTAAGAGAGTAACGAATCTAAGGACCTCAAGCATTTTGATTTTGAGATCTAGTTTGGCCTAAAGGCATCTTATGTTCTTAGACTAGGTCAGCAGGTGTCTTCAGATCTTGGTAGAAGCCATGCCTGATTTGGTACTGTTTCAGGCTCAGTTCAGAAAAGATACGGAGTTTTAAATTTATGTTCTGTACAGTTATAAAGTTTGATCAGTCTTTGGTGTTCATGTCCAGAGCGATGTGCATACTTAGAGTTCAACATCATTTTGTTCTTCAGTGGGACAGTTTTTATTCCTCATACGTGGCTCTGGTATCTACTTATTATCTCTTCAGAGTCTTTTTACTCTATTTACATAAGCAATCAACAAAGCAGCTTTAGTCAGTAAATTGTTGTTTTTCCATATTGCAAATACCAAATATCCCACTTGTAATTACTTTAACTCCTACAGCTTGCACAAATAATTCTGAACAAAGACTTAAGCAACCAAAAGTCATACCTCTAAAGCAAGACAGATAATATAACTGAGGAATATTCTGGGAACTCAGTGTTTCTTTTGAAAAGTTAGCTGGATACAGATAAGTGTGTCATGTTACCAATATAAAGACAATGATATGAATAACAAAATTTTTATTTCCTTATTATTATATGGCAGAGGTGAGCAATGACTTAGTCAAATTAACAAAAATCAAAATTTGCTGAGTATAGATTTCTACCTAGGAGTGAGTTCAAGAAAGATGAAAACTTAAAAGCCAAAGACCATAGGTACATAGAGGACATCAGAAAAGCTAGGTTTGGGTGGGGAGTGGGCAGTGTCCCAGATTTGAGGCACTTTACTCAAATTGGACCTGAAAAAGGACCTCAGAAATAATAAAAAAAATTCCTTCCAATTCAGTTTGCTTCAGTTGAAACTGGAGGAAAATTATAAGAAAGTGTCACATACAGCAGTGTTTTTTGTAGTCATTCCTATTCAGAATAAAATCAGAACCACCACACCACTGCTTTGTAATGAGACCTCCAATCAATCATCATTATGATGACAAATGTAAGGCACTATTCACCTGAGCTGAACGTAAATTAAAGACTGCACTATAATAAATTCTGGCTAAAATATTAAACTCAATGAAATTATGTTCATTAATTCAAGAAATAAATTATTCCCTGACACATGAAAAGCTCTATACTGTTGTACTAGAGCTACTGAAATCTTTGGGGATGGTTAATGGAGAACAATAGAATTTTTTAATTGAAAGAACCATGGAAAGTCTGCCAAGTGTTTTAGAGAATGTTCTCTCAGAATACACTATGAATAAAAACTTCTATAGTCGTAATTTATTGAAGTGTTTTAAATAAAAATAGATTATATTTGGTGAAGTTCTATCTCCTCACAAAGAGAGGAGAGGCATTTATTGAAAGAGCACATTGACTTCCAGGGGTTATTAATGATATTCCCAGTAAAGACTGCAAACCATTGCAGAGCTTATCTTTAGCATGGTTTCTCCTACATGGTCTCCTACTGTCTGAATCCTCCTGCTTCCTCCCAGTTTTTGACCTTGTAATTACTCCAAAATGTTATGCTAGAGATGACACTGTTAAGGAATTTCCCTCTCCACTTTACATACCCTCCAGTTCCTCACTTGGAGCCCTAGGGTTTTATCAGCTACGTGTATCAGCAGAATTTTTTCAGCAAAAAGCTTTCTGAGGCTATGTCCCCGTTTGCAGAAAAGTGTCCACCCACTAACCAGCTGATGAGGTTACAATATGGAGGAGTGTCCAGCTTTGATTTCTGCTCCTGAAACTTATCTATGTTTTGAACAAAAAGTCATGGATGCAGTGTACATGCCAGAAATCCATGGTTTTCTCCTCCCAAGTAAAAGCAACTGTGCTGCTGTGTCAGGTTCAACGCTTACTCTTGAAACCTTGAATTCTTCACCAGCCACTGCTGTGATTGAAAAGGAGATGCAGAAGATGTGTCTTCCACCTATCTTGCCCTGACCAGTAGGATTTTCTGAGAACTGAAGAAAAAAATTGAAAAAAAGTGGTCTGTGGATTCACTCCAGCTTTCCTGCTTCATGTGTGAGAACACTACCCACGTGGCTATCACTTACCAAAATTCTTTGGACGTATTTCTCCCACTGAACTGACCATCTGTGCTGATTGCAAAGACAGCAAAGAAGAATTGTGCATAAAACACATGAAAAAGGTCAGCTGTGTGTCCAGCTAATAGAAGTCAAGGCAAAGAGGCAACAACAAAAGTTGTAATAGAAGACTGTTATAAAAAAGGATGTAAATTATTTTTTTTTCTGTAAAACAAAACAACTTGCCAGAGAAGTAGTAAGTTGAATGTTAGGAAACAAATCTAACAGTACAGGTGGAGAATCACAGGTGCAGATTGCCAAAATGGTGTTTCCAAATTACTAGTCAGGGTAGATTTTAAGAGCAGGGCATAACTTGGACAAGGACAGGACTAAAGAATCCATACAAAGTGACAGTGCAGGTGGTTTCTGAATACCAATGGCCTATGAACACCGGCACACTTTCCTCATGCCATTCCTCACCATTGCATCGCTGGCTCTTGCCTGGGAGGCATCTCTCCTGTTTGCATTGGCACACGAGGCACAGCCTGGCTGAGCACAGCACAGAAAAAATAAGGGTGGCAGTAAGGATCGTGTGCTACCACATCTTGTCTTTTCATAAACTAATATAATCAAGCAGTCAAATGCAACATTAGCATCAAAAGTGCCAAGTTATGGTCGCAGCACTCAATTTGGCATTTCCTAACAGCTGTGTGCCCAATATTGACTACAGGGAGAGAAGACTCTAAACAACATCGCACTAATTCCTTCAAGGCTGCACCATGAAACATTCCCTTCCCTGCAGTCCTGTACATCTCCAGACCCTAAGAAGGTCCATCCACCAACAGCACAGCTCCCAGGTGCTTCACTGCAGAGGTCTGTCCTGTGCAGCTCATGAAACCGATGATTTACCAGAAACCAAGAGCTGTGGGTTCCTGTGGACTTTCATTTCCTATTTCATAATACCACTAGTTATCCACACTGGAATGCATGATGAATACATCCATACGAGCTTAGTAGAAAAAACATACTGGGCATTATCCATTTTATACTTTTCAAAGGCTCATAAAGTTGGCCCAATCAAACTCCATTTCCACTGAAACTCTCCAAAGTCCTTCTCAATGAAAGCTATAATTCCTGCCAAATGTCAGTTCTAAACTGAGCTCTTCAAATATTAATTTTTAAATGTTTTCATGAAGGGCAAAAATATTTATTAATTTTTTTCTTTTTGCATTTACAAACAGAATACAGGCATCTCATCAATATTTATTGAACAATGAAAAAGGGCTGCCTTTTCCAACAAGCATTTTAGCCTCAGAAGGGAAAGATTTTGCCTGAATGAAAAGAGGTAATTTTGACAGCTGCCTTGGCTACCTGCATCATACGATCTCCATTTTCGCAAGATCGCTGCAATAAGTTCATAATCAATGACATTAATGTTGATTCCTTGCCAGAATGAGGACACACTGTCATATCATATCCTGACCAGAGCATCTCCCTGAGTGGAGAAAGCAACAACACTGACATCCCAAGTGCTCATCCCACACCTGCCTTCACACCTACTCAGCTCAGAAGGTCTTATAAATTAAAGTAATAAACAGCCAAATCACATAAAAAATTTAGCACTAAATCATTCACACAAGAGAGAAGACCAGCAAGAACATCGTGACTCATGCTCATTTATATATTTGTTTTTGCAGACTCCTGAAAGCCTACCGATAGTTTGCTGCATATAGGAGTACACTAAACTGCCCACAAAAGCTAATGCACAAGCCATAACACAATTTGTCATTTTCACTGGTATGTTGACAAAACCTTTATTAACCCAGCAAAATGGATCTTTCACTGCATCATTCCATTAAAACAACAAGTATTTGGTGTCTTTACATAGTTTTTGTTGCAGTGGGGTACAAATTCCAAGTTATCAGTTTTCAGAAAGCACAGGCTTCAGATTAAAAAAAAGAAGTACAGCTGATTCAAGTTTATTTAGTAAGTCATTCTAATTATCTCAGAGTAAATTTTCTTTAGTGTTCTGATTTAACTCCATCTTTCACCTGTTGTTTGAAGGATTTTATATCATTAGTCTGTGGGAGGAATAAGATTAACAGTTTATATTCTGGGAGAGGAAAGGGAAAATTATCGTGATTAATTTTGTACCTTTTTTAAAAATGGCTTGTCTTTATTTGCTACTTTTATAGGCTTCATTAGAATGTACAGTGAAGGAACTTGTGCTTGATAATTTAGTGGTTTAATGCACAAAAGCAAATTCAAATGAGAGAAGGAGAGGGGTGTCCTAGCAGAGAACTTGGAGTCACCTCTTCCTTGGTGGCAAAGCTCCTGACTGACTTGCTGCAATACTGGGAGCAGTTGCTTCTCTGGGATGCTGGTAGTTGCAGGAACCAAAGGCATGTCACAAACCCAGCCTTATCAGCCCACTCCTTAAGACTGCAGTGCTGTGATCCGGAGGACAGATCTTCAGTTGTAGAAAGCAACCTGGAGAGGATGAAAACACCATGTAAGAAAGTGTAGCCAATTCTAATCTCAACCCCTTCAGCTTTTCCTGATTTTTTCACACTAGGAGTAAGCAATATTTTAGTGTTCACACTCCATTATCATCTTGTGACTGATTTTGAAATGTACCTGATAAAAGCCCTCATATCTGTATTTTCCTTGGTTTCCATATTGACATGAGATTTCCAAATCTGTCAATCCTAAATGCCAGAGAAAATTTATGTTCTATTTCAATTAAGGCTATAGTCAAGAAAATCCACAACAGCTAGCTATTTAGCTACAAGATCACGGCCATTCTTAAAAATATATTTATGTAGCTTGGGTTGGAAAATGATTGGAGCTGGCATCAGGCTTATTTCATAGGAGGTTCTCTCAAACATGCCACCACATTGTCATCACAGTTAGCCCATGTTCCCTAGGAGAGCTGACAAATGTGATGGGGGGGAACCAGTGGCTGTCAAAAGGCACCTTATAGAAGATGCATTTTATTTATTTATTCCTTCACTACATGCAACAGAGCAAAACAAAAGCTAGAAGATAACAACTGCACCTAACTAAGCTTCCTACCAGGAAAAAGTGCCCCTTAATGAAAATGCATGGTGCTCCTCAAATGCCTATTATCCCCTTTCCTCATTCACCCAGCAACCTGATGTCCTGCATATCAAATCCTTTGACTATGGACAGACAATGCTCCTTACATAAGCCCCCAACACCCTGTAATACATATTTCCAGCATATTAGAAGAACCTCTGTTCTAGGAATTGCTGGGCTAACTGGTGCTCAGTGCAGAATTTTCAAATAGTTCATACTGTCAAGCATAATTATGTGCAGTTGATCTGCTTTGTCCTCTCCCAAAACCTCAGGAGAGCCAACTGGCTGTCATCCTCCCTATTTCAAGGTAGGTCTTTTCTTTACCATTTTCCCAGCAGACTAAAATCCAGGGGTTCACGTTGCTCACAGAAAGCAGAGGCTGTTTCTAGAGCTGAATTACCAGCTTGTAATAAAGATTTCTGTTTTGGAAAATAAAAAAAAGTCTCTGCTGTTTACTGAGGCATCTGATAAAATTCAATCCTTCATCAAGATTATTTTTTGTTGCTGCAGAAAGTGTCTAAATAAAACCAGATCCTATTTTAATGCTAATTTATTTAAATTAATTGGATAAACACACATATTAATTGTATTTTAAATTTTTATTTTGGATATTTTTGGTGAATAGTGAAAGCAGGAGAGAAAACATCTCTTCCAGGTGAATGACATACATAAAAGTCATCAACAGGAATATGATACAAAGGCTGTCTGAACCATGAACATTTCTCTACAAGCTGTGTCTAACACATCTCAACAGCCTAAGCCTAGAAACCATAAGAAATCCTTTGTTCCTGAATAGTTATGCTAATCAAGGTTAAATATACGTAATCAGAAGTGAAAGATAAACTGAATGTACAGAAAACCAAATGGATCAAAGACAGGAAATTCTAATGTGGCACTTAAAAAAACAAAGGTCAAGTTTTACTTTCAGCTCTGCTGGTCCACTGGTGCAGTGTTACTACTCCAGGTTCACAGCAGCATAGCTAAGATCTGAATCTGGTCTGATCTAAGTGCAAATCAAGAATTAAATAATATCCCAGCAAAGGATGGGTGTTGCACCTGTATCTTACTTGTATGAATCTTACCTTTTCTTCCCTCACCAGGTCTAGAATTATTACAGTCCTGTCAAAAACTTGGTGTAAATTGTAAGAGAATTAAATATGGAATCATTGAGTATTTTCCAGAAGCAAATATCATAGTAAGTAAAAAGGACATAAGTATATTAGTAAAAAAGCAGCTACTTTTGAGAAATGTGCTAAGCTCGTCAGCAAGACAAGATATTTAAATGACTTAGTTAATGAAAAATTTTCATTTAATAAGTAAAGGTTTATTCAACACAGTAACAGTGATATGTGTGCACCATCATGCTTAAAAGAATTAAGGATGCCCAACCATTTTGCGTGGTCCTGTACACTGCAAGTAGGAGCGATGGTTTAGAAGGGCTGCTTTATACTTGCAGTGCTTTCCTGGAAGTACAATCTTGTTAAAAGCAGAGAGTGTGCACAGTCAACACATAAAGACTTATCAAGCAGAGCACTTTCTTTAGACAGGCATCCTTTTATATCAATTTGATATTTTCTATAAAGCTTTACTTTTTATTCTGGCTTCCACTGCTTTATCTAGGTTAGATCTTAAGCCAGCACAATAGATAGAGGAATATATGTGGAGTTAATTACAGCCACTGGAGAACAGCCAAGAAGATAAACTGCTATGAAACATTTACTCACATTCCAGAGGTCATATGAACAACGGTAATGGGATTCCCAGCTTTGCGACTGTGTAGAAATGAAAGTGGGGAACCTCCCATAGGAATATAAAAATGTAAGCTAAAAATGGAAAGTCAGACAATAGGGAAGGAAGTTTTAGGACTTATTAATGCAAGGAACTGTTCTGTAATGAAGTGAGCACACATTTTTATACAGCTATGCAAAGAGTCGATTTTAAGATTCAGTCTGTGAGTATGCAATATTAAAATATAGGGGAAAAAAATTCTGCCACCAGGGAAGCCCTCTCTTTCCAGTTTCGTGGCTTTGAGAGAAACTTTTGTGTAGTAAATAGCAAACATCAGGTGGACTTGTTCCAATCTTCTTTTCTGACTTCCTTTGTGTTGATTTGATAGCTTTAAACTGTGCAGCCAAGATCCAAAAGGTCCTGTTTTGGATTCCCTGGCATACAATCCCCATTGGATAAATCCTCCTTTTCTGTGCAGTCAAGCTGCTGGCAGAAGGGGTTCTTGGCCATGCTTCCCAAAGTCTCCAGCAGGACAAACATGGGCGCACAGACATGAGGAGGGTTAAGATTCCAAGGTACAGTTCTCCCAAAAAAGGAAGAGAATAAATTGTGTGACCTGGCATGCTTCAGTGTTCATTTGGGTCTGGAGCACAACCTTGAAGTGAATCTCCTGTTTGGTCCCACTCAGAGTTTTGATTTGTATCCCAAGGATCTCTCCAGAGTGCATAATTAATATCTTACACATTAAATTCAACAGGATGACGGCAGCAAGTCCACACGATCAAAATAAAGCTATTAAAAAATAAATCCCTCAGGCATATGCTGCAGACATGAGACTTCCTGGCACTAACTCTTTTACTTTATGGATCACCTCCTATTTGTGTTAATGCCAGCATAACCTTAGAGGAACAATTAGCTCACCCAAACCAATCTGAAAAGGAATCAAATGAGACCTGAGAAGACTTATTCCACCTTGTGTTGTCTATTCATAGTCATTGTATATTACTAATTCACCTTCATTTTAACTCTTTTTCCACCCACAACATCTCGCCTACAGATACACCTCTCTCAAACATACCCCTTTCATACCTCTTGGTATTTATTGTTGTCACAGTGAGCCCCACAATTGCTGTTGGAAGCAATCTGTCTGTTGATCTCCATAGGTGTACAAACTTCATCTCAGGAAATGCTTTCTAACTCGTGGCCTCATAAAGATGCAGTCAAAGGCACGGGTGTGCTGCAGAATTCACTACCAAGGCTTCTAAAGATGAGATCTCCTATGCAGGTTCACACATCTTTTTATACTCAGAAACTGTTTTACCAACATGCAGTTAACATATATCCAATACAGATTATGCAGCAGTCTTTGAAAACACTCAGGTTTGTTGAGATGACCATAATTTAAATTCCTTACTGCAACTAATATTCAGCACATGCATGGCACAGACCAAAGTCTGATGATATAATTCTTCACAGAAGCATTGGAAAAATATTTAAGTACCACAAAACATTAAGTTGCTATCAAAGTTCCCACTTGAAGAGTAAGTTTGGATCCACATCACCTACTCTGAGTAGACTCACTCTGTAGAACATTTTCTGATCCCTTAAAGAAAAAGAGGGTATCATGAAGTGACTCACCTACTTACATGCCAGGTAGAATATGTCTTCCTCTGCTCAGCAAAATTCTGATGGGCAGGAGGACAGTTTACATATTCCCTTTTCCAGTTACTTTTGTCTTATCACTGTTTTCCAGGAAGTTGTTATTCCTGCTCAAGGTATAATTGTTACTCTGGTCATTTTGCTCATGCTTTAGTATCAACATAATAACAATAATAATAATAGATTAAGAGATCCTTTATTTCACTGTTGTGTTTCTTGGGGTCCTATCTGAATAGGTTCTGGATAGTGGTGGTCTCCTTGTTGGTGTTTTCCCTTGAGCCTCTTTCAGGAATTAACAATTTTTTGAAAGATCCTCTTTTTCATCTCTTGGTTACATTTTCACTTGTGTTTTAAAATAAATTTCTAGTCCTGGTAACTGTAAAGGAAAGCTTCATAGTGTAATCCAAGAGCATAGTTCCATTTTGTGAGCCAGAAAAAAAAAAAAAAGGCAGGAAAAATTATTTAATATGACAATAAATTCTCCTTATTGCAATTTAATTGAGGAAGGAGGCAGAGAGAGAAGAGACTAATACATAAGCTGTGGATTCTTACGGTTGACAACTCTCTCATCCAATCTACATGCTGACACAGCCCTGTTACAGTCTTTGAAAAAATTTTATGCAAAGTGAGACCTGTACATTGTACGTGCAAACCACAGAGCTCTCTCCAATTGCACAAAACTCAGAAGTCAACCAGGTATCTTCTCAACTGCCTCAAAAACCTAAGTGGAGATATATGGAAACCTCACCCTTTTTCAGAGACCACAGACTGCAGAACAGTGACGGATTTCTCATCTTCTCAACGGCTTCATGAATTCTGGATAAGCTAAAGTCTCCTGTGTGAAACTAACAGCAGCTGGCAAGTGTCATGCAAAGTGACATAAAAGCACAGATGTGCTTTGGTTCAAATAATTAAATATGCAGAATCTCGTCACATGCAATACAGCACAGTAACACCACAGAATTCAGCAAAATTGCTGCTGCTTTCATATGTGAAAAGATTTGAATCTGGCCTCTAACCTTAAAATTCCTGAATCTTTCTTCTGTCATTCAGCCAACGGTACTTTAAATCTGTCTTACTGACATCCTGTATCCACAACTTATATCCATGCCATATCATGCTTTCCCATCAGACTTATGTATGTGTGGGATCCAACAGTATCCTTAACACAGGCTTCCAAAAGAAATGCAGACTATTAAAAGCATTCCTTCCAATTTTAAACAGGATTCTGCCAAAATACTTAAATGTAGCTGGTCAGCAGACTGAAAACAGTGGTTACTGTGATGAAGTGAGACACCAGCTTAAGCTCTGTCTGTACCACAAATTAATCAAGCTGGTAGCTGGTTAGCAGTGTAGTCTGTTGATCTGGGCTCATCTCTTAGTATAGTACATCCCAAGTCATATTCGCTCCCATCGACAGACTATCCAAACGTGTCTGTGGCTCTAGGAAGGCATGTAAGAGGGTGTGTGCTATTCACAGATGTGATTCTATAGACCTTCAGGAATGCAAAAGAAGAAATGGTTGAGGATTGTTTATCCTCTAATTTAAGGCCAGGCTTTTAAAAGTGAAGAAAAATGAAAGACTGGCTCCCAGCACCACTTTACAAACTGAGACCAGGTAAGTTTGTCTTCAAACAGCTGGATAATTTAGTTTGTGATTCATGTCCCTGGATACTACCCTCTCCTTTTTCTTGCAATGCTGACGCAAAAGAATCACTAAAACAAAGCAAGAGCCAAATGATAATTAAAATTTTCCATCACATTGCTCTGACATTATCAAGCTGTGGGTGGATTCACTGACACAGTAGTGGAAGTACGAAATCTGCATTGGTTCCATTCTTTAGAGATGCAGTGCTGCTGGCACCCATACAAAAACGCCTACAAGTCTTGAGAGAATATGATAGTTGACCTAAAATATTTGTATACACTAGGTTACTCAAACAGTTTTCAAGATATTTCTGAGAGTGAGCCTTATTTCAGTTTGATCTCTGGCTCCGTGCTTGAGAAACATCTTGCACTTAACTGAGAATTTGTTGGGAATCTAGATTATATCCCACTGCTGAATGCTTGGCCAAGGAGATCTAGGGTCCCTGCCAGCAGAAACATACACTTGAAGACAGGCTGCCTCAGTGTGTTTTACCAGTACTCCACCACATATTGGACTGATTTGAAACCACCAACTGCAGTTGTATTCCTCCACGAAGAACGGTTATATTGGGCACATTTCACCGTGAACCACCTCAGAAGGATTGGAATTTATGTGGAATTTTTTGTAATGTAATCTTTACGGAGAGGGAAGCAATAGCTCACAGAAATATTAAAGAAAAAAAAAAAATAGCCTTTACATAAGTGTGTACAGACAGCCCTTTACTTTCGTTTGGCTTCATCTTTCCATGCATGCGTGACTCCAGATAGAAATGCAGAAATTTTAAGATTTCTTTTCCCTTACAAAAGGAAAAAATCTACAAAATATGTCCCTTTTTCTTTGCCATTACAACAACCAAAGGTCTGCTATGGAACAGAAATTTAAGTTAATTAAATTAACTTAATTACCTTAAAGCAACCCAGTAAACTAGCTATTAGAAGAAAACTGGTAAGCAAATTATATGCCCAAATAGCCAAGGAAAATGGTACAAGACACTTGGGACAATAAGAACTGCTCCATACAGAGCACAAGAAGAGGTATTTTGGGAGCCTTTAATGTCAGGGACAAGACTCAAACCACAAAGTCAATGTTTACCAGCAAGAAACATACAGACATGTCCTTACTTTATGTGAAATGCATTTGGTCCATTTTGGCTGTCTGGCACTTAGAGGCACTTGAAGCCCAGTCCTTCCTCCTGAGAAAATGCTCTAAGCACTGGGCTGGGCCGTGCTCACTGCCTTTTCCCTCCATTCTCCCACCAGCATTACTTCAAAATAGAAGTGGAAGCCCTGCAGCTCCTCCAGCCAAGTGCTGCAGGTTTCCTAGAGCTGTTTCCTGATGAACAGTGAATCTGGACATGCACCTCCACATGTCAAGGAAAAAAGTCACCCCAGGGTTCCTGAGATGTCTGGTGAAGATATCTTACACCAAAATTAGTTCATAAAAACTGGTGCCTTTCTCTTCCTCTGCCAGCCCCATTTTCAAGGGTCAACAGTGAGTTCTGGTCAGCTTTCTAAGAAAATGCCTTCAGCTGCCTCCATGCTGGGAGGACCACAGTCTCTGGCTCCCAAGGGGTTAGGTACCTCCAGCAGCCTCAGACATGCTTTTAAACTTTGCCTAAGACAAGAAATTTTCCCACACGCCTCAACTTAACCAACAGCTCTTTCTCTTCTCTAGTCGGCAGTGGAGATGCTTCATTTGCCCATCTCACATCCTAACTCTCATCATGTACTGGCTGCAGAGTCTCAGGTCCTAAGCTCTGTGAGTTAGAGGATGAGTGAGGCTAAAGCAGCTAAGACTTTGACTGAATCCAGTCTTCAGTGTTCATGGCCACATAGGAAGTCTGTGTCATCAGACTTCAAACATCAAAGCAGTAATTCCAGGGCTGGGTTTCAGTCCTGAGCAATAGGTCACCTTCCTCTGAAGCTGCCCAGAAATAACATTGACGTAAGATCAATAGTTGACAGTAATTTTCCAAGTCACATTTTTTCTTAACAGCATTCACAAGTTGAGTTTTTCTAACACAATCTCTTTCATTCTGATGAACAGCACAAATACAAATTCTGTCCCATCCATGAATAAAAAGGGTTTAAATGTATGCAGAGAGCATATACTGCATTTGTACTGCTCTGCCCAGGGCTGGTCACTGATATTGTATCGTAGTCTACAACATGCAATTCAGCTGCATGAGGAGGGATGAGGTAGGAGCTACAGAAAACAGTAACATCTTCCAGAGCTTTGACCAACTCCAAGAGAAGGAGGAGGGCTACATTTCTAGATGCTGGCTGCCCTAAGGCAGAGTCTCATTACCTCTAGGCTTTTTTAATTTTTATTTTTAGGGTTTCTTCAACCTAGATTAGGACAGAACTTTTAAAACAAATCTCCTGATTATCATCACCTTAGTGTGCTTGGGTTCACATCCCTAAGTTGTCACACAGGTTGCAAACCAGGTTTCCTTCCTGTGAAACCTGCTTAGAAGATGGACCTCAGGAGGGCACCCAATATCCTCCAGCTAGTGAGGTGCATTTGGTGGGGCCAGCCTATAGCTAGCCCAAAGAATGAATGCACTTAAATGCGTAAAGCATGGATGCTGGGATTCCAGCACCAAATGTTCAGATACACAGATTTGGTCTTCATGGGCCCAATTATTTTGTAACATAGACATAACTTCTGTTAACTGAAATTACAGTACCTGCTTCAGTCCCTGAAACATTCAGTTGCAGAGGATTTTCACCCAGTCATGTTCCAGGAAATTATCTTATTGCCCATAGTTAGCATCACGAGACAGAATTTCAGAGCTCGTTCTCAGGTGTGCGGTACATGACACACTCCTCTTCCGTGTGCGCTGCTGTTTCTGGCACTAGAGGGGAACTTGAGCAGCATTCCTAGACAACACCTCTTCCTGGAACTAGAGCTTGGATGGATCACAATGCCTCACTTCAAAGTTTTCAGGTTATTCTTTATAGAAACTGAGTTCCAGCATTCAAGCCCTACATCGATCAGCTCCACTCCTTCCTCTAATGATTAGCTCTGCAGACATGCCCACATCATTGCCCACTACCAGGACCCTATCCCTTCCTTGGACTGATAGTTGGTCCTGCGCCTACCCAGGCAGTATTTGTCCCAGAAACCCACCTCTCTATAAAATCTTCAGTCCATTTGAATTAAATAAATAAGTAAAATTTATTTCTGACATGACAATGCAAACCCATGGAAATTACAAATAGTGCAGTTTCCCCTCTCCTAGCCTCTGTGATGCAAAATGCACTAAGAACAAAGGAAACAGAATGGCCACTCTTAAGTGGGTGACCACAATCCCCATCCTATTTTCTAGTGATGCAGCTTTGAATTATTTTAGATAGTAACATTTCCCCAGAGGGTACCACGTTATTTACCCCACAAAAGACCATACTGGTTTCTGAGCAGTAAGTACAACAAACCATTCTGTTAGAATAAGCACATGGATCACATTTCCTCCTTGCTCTCTCATCCAGTGGACATTAGAGAGGCTCAGACAGCTTTACAATCTGGTTAAAATTCCCCTCATATCACAACATGGGTGCCTATCCTGGTAGCTTGCTGATGAATCTAATATCTCTTTTTGTTGTTCCTATTACTAGAACGCTTACTAACCTTCAAAATGGAGCCAAACTAATTTAGATTATAGCAGAGTGCCACCTAGTGCTAAATAGGTTTGAATTCAAAAGGCATGCTCTTATCTGTAAGAAATTATTGATCACAAATTCATTCTTCACTTGTATTGACAGTATAACACATCCACTCTGAGAAGGGGCAAGGAAAACATCTGAAAATACAGAGGGGGAGATTATAAAAGAGCCTGAAATAATTACATTCTTTTTAAAGTTGACAAAGCTCTGCCATTAATGAAGCCCTGCACTTCTGGATGAGTGCATTTAGACTGTTACAGGTGCTCCAGATTTTAGCACATAACATGATGTATGCAAATGGCAGACAAAAATGCAACAGGAATATGCTCAAACTACTCTAGAAATGCCCAAAGAGGG
>VYZX01014758.1:19420-90851 GCA_013401335.1 Brachypteracias leptosomus
GAAGCATAGGGAAAAAAAGTCATCTTTACTCCAGACTTTGCTTTATCAGATTTAATTTCTTTCCCCACCAAGAGAAAATATGAATCAGCATGAATCCCCTGCTGAACAGGGCCACAAACATCTGTATTTCAGATGAGAGGCACCTACTGACCCCAGCAAACATCAGCTGAAATCTTTACATGCCCCACAGCTCCCTGAAGAGATATGAGGTGAAAACTCTGCTTGTGGGCTCTGAAAACAACCTTAGACAGAACAGGGAGGCAAAAGTTTCCACTTTCTAAATGCTTTTACTAATGTTCCAAGGGAGATTTTTAGGTTGAGAGAGGGTGGGGGCAGGAAGAAGTTCCCTGATAGCTCAAATAGAGATTAAGCATTTCCTAATATTAAGCTAGGGAAAACATTTCCCTGGCTAGGATGACGTTTCCATGCTGTAGATGTTCTTCTTTGACACCAACAAAGGAATAATCCAGAAGTGTCAAAATTTTTTTTAAAATTTCTTAGACCTTCAACACATCCAACAACAGGTGTTTGGTAAAACAAGATTTTCTAGCAAAAGATACTCAGACTACAGAAATCTCAGTCCCTTCTCCTGGTGAGTGCTACACATGGTTATGAACAACTGGCTCACACAGACTGTTGGGGTGGAGCACAGGTGTTCCCAGGAAAATACAGTCTGAGGTATAATCTATTTGCTGCTCAGCTCTGTCTTCTTCCTTGGGTGTGTTTGAGAGAAAGTTGAGATTAATTGACGTTTATTATGAAAAGCACAGTCTATCTTTAGGCTAGTAGAAATGAGCAGATCAAGAAATAATTCAATGAATTATTCTGAATTATTATTCTGATTCTTGCCTCATCCTGTTCAGTGTTTTCAGACTGCAGCAAAGGCACAAAACACCACTTTCACTGTCGGTATTTGGAGCCCACAGCATAGAAGTTATCAAATTCTTCCATTTTAGAGGAAAAACAAGATTTCATAGCTGCTTAATCAATGTTTCCAAATGTGGCAAATACACCCTTGCACTGGGAGAAAATAGAATAGTTCATTAGTTGCTTTTTCTTTTCTTTTTTTTTGGCTAAAACCAGTCGAGTTGGAGAAGGATGAAATACAAAGGTGAGCAACTTGAACTCTTTGTCTTCTGTATAACTACTGTATGAACAAAACCAACCTGCACTACTTTCCTCATGTTGAGACCAAAAGTCAACTGCTCTGACCCAAACGTCTTATCTTGAGAGAAGTTCCACCCTGCAGAGATGATGCCTATTTGTAGCCATTGCTACCGTGAATTTGGTGCAAGCCCAGCAGCACATTAGCAGGCAGGGTGCCGAGATGTCTCTGTAGGCTAGTGGCTTTGGGAAGACTTGCTTATGATCACCTTGTTGAAGTGTCAAACTGGTTCAACTACACACCTTCCCACCTCCCCTCCCCCCCTCCCCCTGAAGTTCAGGATAGGTGGCTCCAGCTAGAAGAAGTGTTGCATATTCGCATATGGTTTCATCCCACACTCTGTGTGTCACAGCTCACATCTTACAGGTAAAAGAAAATGCCCCATTCTTTAAGTCTTAAAAAGCAGATCTCCTCTTACTCAAAACCTAAAATAATAATAAAGGCAAAACGGAACATAAACCGTGGCTGATTCCAATTATTTAAAAAAAAAAAAAAAAGAAAAAAAGAAAAAGGGAAGGATGCACTCCCACCCTCTTCTCAGGATTATCCCAGTGTCCCCCAGGAAGCCTATATCTTTCATTAACCACAGCATCCCACCATTTCCAGCATACTACAAGAAATGAAACCTCCACAGCTGGGTCAGCTCTCTGCTAACCTTCTTGCTTGAGGCAGAGAGAGGATTAACTCCATCCTGGATAGAGTAATTCACAAAAAGCTCCCTTCCCTCCTAAAGGATGCCCACGTGGAGGCAAAGAGAAGTGCTGCTGTCCCTCACATTTCCCATTTTGCTGAAAAAGTCTTCTCGTGCTGCATGGAATGAACCTACTTCAGCCCAAGTACAACAGGCACAACGTACTTTTTCAGCATGTAAGTTTCTGACCCACATGCCAGTTTGTCATGAAGAAATTTGTGCATCTTTGCAAGTAAATATCATCATTACCACAAAACCTATTTTTATATGTTCTAAAATACATTAAATAATAATTAACTTCATATAAATATATATATATATTTCTGACAGGGCAGTACACTTCAGTTTTAGAACAGTGAGATGCCCTCATTCTACACACAGGGAAACTGAGACACAAGGGTGAAGTCCTTTGGCAAATGCTTTCCTGTTGAGTTGAGAGCAGTGCTGTGATGCCTCCAGCCTCCATCCAAGGTGCCTCCACCCAGCTGCAGCTCTTCTCCCCACCAGCACTCCTGAGGTGCCATTTGCACAAAGTCAGCTTCCTAGTTTAAGCCAGGACTCCAGTTTAATCCAAGGTCAGGTGCCTACCCAGGACTCTGGTTTAAAAGACCATTCTCCATTAGGAATCTGCTGCCCCAACCAAGGACCTTTAAACCTGATCCAGCAATCAGTGAGGAGTTCTGTCTTACAAAACTGCACAGACAAAACAAAGTAGCTGAGCCTGGAAAGCCTGCGTGATACCCTCCAGTGGAAACCTCCTCCTTGGGTTGTTGTATTTGAACTGCTCAGAGTGAAATGCAACGCTCAGCTGTAAAATATTTTCTTTTTGGCAGCTCACAATCTTGTTCCAAAGGCACATGTGAAATACATTCCTGGGTAATCTTGGAGTGAAGTGGGCCAGATGGTAGCAGTCAGATGTGACCCAATTCTTTTTAAGCTCTCATATTTTCAAAGATGTGAGCTTAAAAACCTCATGCCTCTCTCCCACAAAATATATATATATTTCAGACCAGGATTTTTGAGGCAGTCACAGGGATGTACACAGCTGTCACCTTTCAGCACCCTGTGTCCTAGGGATAAGGAGCTGTGCAGGTCTGTAACAGAACAAGTCATCCCATGGTCATTTTCATTCCGTTTCCAGTGGATCGAGGCGATATCAGGCAGCCTCCTGGTTTAAAGGGGGCGAGGGAGTGGAAATGCTTTCTTTAGGCTTTGCTGAAGAGAAACAGATAAAAAAGGGATGGGGGTAGAAACTGGTTCCTGTTGTTATATCAGCTGCAGGGGAAGGAATGGCTTTCAAAATGGCCATAGAACATTTTAGCTTAAGGTTTAGGCTTGTTTTTCTCAGAAAGACTTCAAAATACTTGATTCTTGTTCAATTAAACATGCATGCAGGCCCTCCCCTTCTTCTGGAGGGTTTACTTTTTGTTCTTATTTTCTTTTCATGTATTTGGCACAGGCATTTGAGTTATATCCCTAGTGTTTAAATGTTTCAACATTCATTGCAATATCGTGGAGCTCAGGGTAAGGCCATGAAGCTAAAGCTGCAAAACCCATCACTGTAGGAGGGCCATCTCTGAGAGCAGGGGAAGGAAAACTACACCAGCCTGAGCGGCAGCTGGAGCTGACCAGTGTCAGACCAGGGGTAGGATGGTCCCTGGCCCTGCTTTGTGTAGGACTCTTCACCCACCTCACAGTATTTTTAGGATGGCAGGTCTGATTTCACATGTGCATGCAGACAGACCTCTCCTTAAACCTTTTCTCCATAAAACTTGACATTTACACAGTGCTGTTCTCTCTGACAAGAAGCTTATAAGTACTCAGTCATCATTACCTCATGTAATCATGGTCCTTTCAGAAAAATAAACCAAATAATTCACTACCAAGTCTGTCTTTCCCAGGTTAGGAGAGGCAGAGTGAGAGTTGCCCATTAAAATAGCTTTTTTCCACATCAGGAGAGTTCAGCAAACAAATCAATATCTGCCTACCTCCAAGGGCCTCAGCTGGAATTTTAAAAATGCAGCACAATATGAAGAAAATAGAAGTAGGGTTAAAAAGCTACCTGAAAACTACCATGGCAAGCATCCCTTTGGAAGGTCTGTGTCTGGATTTTGGATTTAAAAGGAAATGGGATGTCACCAAGCAAAGCCAAGAAGTACCCTTTCCTGTGTCCTGCAGCCTTGCACCAGCACAGGTCTCCCTGCTCAGGCTCATCGGCACAGCCAGTAGCATCATGGTCATATTCCATCTTCATTCAGAGCTGGTGAACACCATCAGAGCATCATGGAGGCGCATGGCCATATGATATCTCATTTGATTTAGAAGGCCTACTTCCTCCCTTCCTCCTTCAGCAGAAAAGCTGAAAGGAAGCAACTTGTGCACTAGAAGCATAACATATGAAGAAAATTGAGAGTGGCCCTGCAGAGAAGGACTTAGGGGTACTGGTGCATGAAAAGCTGGACATAAGCCAGCAATGTGTCCTCGAAGCCCAGAAGGCCAACTGTATCCTGGGCTACATCAAAAGCAACATGGCCAGCAGGTCAGACTCCACCTGGAGTAGTGTGTGCAGATTTGGAGTCCTTATTGTGGTCTTTCAGTAGTTAAAGGAAGCCTATAAGAAACATGGGGACAGTCTTTTTAGCAGGGCTTGTTATGACAGGTCAAGGGATAACGGTTTTAAACTAAAGGAGAGTAGATTTAGACTAGATATAAGGAAGAATCTTTTTTACGATGAGAGTGGTGAAACACCTGAACAGGTTGTCCAAAGAGGTGGTAGGTGCCCCATCCATGGAAATATTCCAGGTCAGGCTGGACAGGGCTCTGAGCAGCCTGATCTAGTTAAAGATGTCCCTGCTCACTGCAGGGGGGTTGGACTAGATGATCTTTTAAGGTCCCTTGCAACCCAAACCATTCTATGATTCCCAGGGAAGTCATTGAATCATCATCCCTGGATGTATTTAAAAGCCATCTAGATAGGGTGTTCAAGGATAAGGTGTAGAAGTGGGTCCCGGTAGAGATAGAGAACAGTTGGACTTGATGATTTTAAAAGTCTTTTCCAACCATAGCAATTCTGTGATTCTATGAAAATTGCAAACTGATAGAAACATTTGGTTCCATATTGTGGATGATCAGATCAAGCAGCTGAATTTAATTTATAAGGCAGAGTTCAGCCTCCCTGACAGCAGCTGGCTGCAGCTGCTTGCTGTGGAAGGCCTTACGCCCACACCGCACGCGCAGAAGCAGACTTCAGCAGCAAGACATGCAATGCCAGGATCTGACACCTGCATTTCACTAGTGTAATGATTTCTCATTGTCTGCAAAGAAGAGATCAATACCTTTAAGATGTTGCTGAAGATATTTTGTGGAATTTCACCTGCCCTTCAGAGTTTCTTGGCAAAGCTGCTTGGAACACTGAGACTGAACTGGACAGAAGCATTTGCTCACAAACCAACGTGGCAACGCAACGTTGTCAGTGCTAGCAGAATACCTGTGGCATTCCTTCCCAGAAAATGAGCAGCTTAAATCTGAGCCTTACAGAACAGCTACATCAAAATACAACTTGCTAATTAAAAAAACAACAGCAAGCCCACCCACTCCTCCCAAAAGGAAACGCAACAACAAAACCCCATTCTAAATGTTCTTGAGAGGCAAAATCCTATTTCCATGCACTCACAGTCTAATCTCGTGAAAAGGATAAAGAAATACCTTTTTGACCACTGCCCATACTAGAGATTCTGATGATTGATACCACTCACCATGAGGTCAAAGTTTTGGTAGGGAGATTAAATAATTAGTTTCTATCCTCAGAAAAGAGAAATACCAGATGTTCTGCAAGTGAATGAGAAAGTAAAAATTAAAAAAAAAATAAAAGTATATCAGACCAAGATATATTTTTGGAAAACTTTTTCAAGGTTAAAAAGTAATGGTGCAGCACTGTTTAGTTTCAGCCTTACTACAAGTCTACACAGAGCCAACTTATGTGATTGCAGCTATAACAAAGGTACTGTAAAGTAAACAAAATATTTCATCAAGAAAGAGAAAAAATCTAAAAAAAGAAGTTAACTGAAATGTCTTTGTAGAAATTTCTCCAAAGCTGTAGGGTTTCCCAAGCTATACACTAGCTGCAACATGATAAAGAAAACAGTTTCATTGCACATCCTCCTGTCTTCATTGGGTACAGGGGTTTTACAAGCCTAACTTGGAAGGCGTGAGTATCTTTTCACCCAGGCAGATTTTCACCTGCAGGTAAGAAAGGCAGCAACACAGCTGGTTATGAATCCAACTCTAATTTATACTGAGGTGATGGTCAAGAGAACAATAAGGTGCACTATAGCACAGCTGGAAGAACAGGACTGGCCGTTGCTGCAAAACAGAATATCCCATGACCTCATAGGTAGAGATAGCCTATACAGCCTGTATAACAGTGGAAAATTGGAGGGCAAAGTTCTAAAACTTAAGCTTGAATATGTAATTCCTCAATAGCAATGTGTTTTCTTTAAGGGCAATGGTCAAATTAACTGTTACCAATTTCTGTATGTTAAGGAAGGTACTAATGCAGAGCCACAGAATACCTGAGTGAGGGAAGATATTCAGAAACTGCTTGAATAGAAAAACGAAACAATGAAATCCAAGTCTCCTGAAGGGTGCAGTGGAGGGTGAGAGCATGATTTCTGAGGAATACAGCACTTGTATCCACACATTGACTCCATGAATTGTTTTTTAATGGAATAACTACAATGTAAAGATAGGTATTGGAAAAACAAGGATTACAAACAAATGCTAGGAGCACTACTGAGAGCGTGTCTTATTCTAGGGACCTTAGAAAAAAGAGCAAAAAATTGGTTAAAAATAACCAGTGAGGAAAATCCTTTAGGAAAGTCTGCTTTGTAACAAGTTTTGACAAAGCATTGCATAACATAACTTCCTATTGCCTTTTCTCTACTAGAATATAAAAGACCCTTTTAAAAGGTCAAATTCTTGCAATTTAGAGAATGAGAATCACAAAACCACTGTCTAGCCTGCAGTGCGCTGTAATGGTGAGCACACTCCTTTGCTAAGAAAAGTAGGATGACCCATCTATGCAAATCCTCTTTTACAGTATTCTCTCTCCTTCCAGTTTTCAAAGTACTCAAGAAACCTATCAGTATTTCCTAGAATACACTCACTGCTGAACAAACCTAGGTACTTATACCAGTGTTAGGAGATCACTTGTCTGTTATGATTAAGAAAATTCAGTGGTGCAACTCCCTCTTTCATTTTATCAATCATAGGAGGCCACATATTTCTTTTTGTAATCAATACTCAGAGTCACCTCTCCACTTCAAAGTTTAAATTTGTATCTGTGAAATTTGCCATGTGCTTATTTGTTAATGCTAGCTTAAAATTTGCCTGGTGAAACTTCCATATACTTCATAAGAAAAGGTAGATTTATTTTTTTTTCCACATGAATGTCAACAAAAAACCACAAATTCCTGCAGCACTACAGGCCACGAGACAAGAATTGTCATTATATTCCTACATAGTCAGTGGTTAGTGCATTAGAATCAAAGAAAAACAAGTATCAGCATTTGTTAACCAAAGCAACTACTGAAGGTGAACAAGTCTGATCATCATTTCTACATACCTGTCCTAAAACAATATGCCTTTGCTGCACTTGGCTTTTGTTTGGCATTACTGTGTAGAACTGTAGACCAGTTGGACTTGCTGATCTTAAAGGTCTTTTCCAATCTAAACAATTCTACAATTCTATGAATTGGCTTTTCTTACTACTATATTCAGTAACTATGCAGCCTCACTACTGTAATGTTTCATCAAGCCATCAGCAGTAGTTTGGTCAATTTTGGTTTCTATGAGAAAACAATAGTGCATTTTATTGCTGTTTAAATGCAGTTCTGCTCTGAAAGTGACTCTGAACTGAAACTCCTTGAGACCTACCAAGAATAAACCTCATGGAGTGTGTTTGAAAATTTGAAGGAACAAGGGAAAACAAACAAATCAGCTTAAGGATTACAAGAGTTGCATGTCCGCCTGATCAAAAACTTGCCTATTCCTTTGCACACATTGTACTCACTCCCCTGCATTTCAGGTACTTTTCATTAAATACGTATTTTATAGAACACAGCAAGAACATGTGTACAGAGCACAGTGCCCCCAGGCCAAGCTCTCTGTGCATACAACTTCATGCAGATATATCTAGCCCGAAATTTCATGAGCTGATTCCCAGGAGTTTGGGCAAGACAAGTCTCTAGAAATGTTTTTAATTCAGCAAAACACTGGACTGTCAAGTAAGCTGTTCATGGCAGCTCTCCCCATCTGCAGCCCTCCCCACCATGCACCTTTCTGCTCTTTGCTGTAGAGTTATGATTTATTCCCACAGGGTGATTCTGAGAAGATAGTGCATGCAGTGAGGAGATATTATAGTGGGCAATAATTCAGGACCCAAAAAAAGGATACAGCCCATGGTTCCCCTAGATCTTTTCTTATAGCAGAGTTAAACCAGAATTTCTATCGTGCTCTCTGGGACATTAAAATCTGTGACACTGGTCAGGATCCAAAGAGATGGGAGGAATATAGGCATAAGCTCTTCAGGCAAACCTGCAGCAGACTGTGTGTCAATGCCTTCCTTCATTTGTTTCCAGTCAAACAAATTTAAACCTGTGAAAGGATGAAGAAAAAAAAAGTAAAAGTCTCAGCAGCTAATAATAATGCTGCATATCAAAAACCTCCTCCTCCTCCTTTCCTCTCTGAGAAGTTAATGGGCTGAGATGGCCTGTATGCTGCCCCTAAACTGGGAACACTCTGGGAGAACATTACACGAGGAAGTAAAATTGGTCCAGGACCATTTCACAGGCTGATGACAATGCACCAGAGTGCAGTGCTCAGCAAAATAGGGCGACCTTGGTGCTTCATGAGCCACTGCGGGCTGAAGAGCCCTGTACAGCCCCCTCCCACCCGCCCCTTAGGGATACGCACTTATGTACATACAGAACCAGCTGCCCTACTTAGTCTCTAACTGCAATGTCAGCACGAGATAACTTCATCTCGATAACTGAAGCCTCAGCCAAAATTTTCAGAAGGTCTATGCAAGTTGTAGCCATTCCTCTCTCTGATGGTTAGGGAGACATACTCTACATTAATAGATGGAAATAACCTGGAAGGTCATCATAGTTGGGAAGTAAAGACATTTTGAAACATTATGTATAATTGGAAAAAAAAAAACCCAAACACAAACATCTATCAGTAAGAGGCCTACTTAGGGAAAGATGTGTCAAGAGGTATAACTCTAGGAAGGCCTCTGCTAGAGTAATTTGGAAGATGATTTTTAGTGGATTTTTCTTTTCTAGAGAATTATTGAGTCTAATTCAAAATACTCCAATATAAGCAGAATGTACATGTACACACACAAAATATAAAGTAAGCAGATCCATATGGTCCTGGCAAAGGGTGGATTGGACATCTGTCCTGAAAAATCCCTCCTAGGTATGCTTTTTCTAAGGTTTAAAATCCTTCACATCTGTTTCCCTCCTCACTGACAGAAAAGTCACAAGACTGCAGATCTGATTGGTGAATCAATCTAAAAATGCATTGCAACTTTTGACATAAACCCAGCTTCACGCACCCAACTGATATTTAATTTTCCATTTGCTAAATTTGGGGCAAATGGGATCCTTCCAAGAGCCCTGTCTATACTACAGCCATTTCATGTTAAACATTCATGAAAAATCTCTGTTTAGCATCAGCAATGTAGGATACCTGTGTGCAGACAAGATTGTTGACTGCTTTCTCCACTTTTAATTCTGTATTGCTCAATTCTTCAAGGAAAAATTCTCATCAACACAATGCTGAAAACAAGGTTTTCCACAGAAATTCAGCCTACAGTACAATCTGCAGCATCACTGGAAAACAGAGTGCCCACCCACAGCAGTGGTGCAGCTCATAGCCACCTCTGGACCAGAAGAAATGTAGCAAGAGCAAGTTTGGCATACAGTTACTGCCTCTGTACAAAGAGCACAACTGAGCTCTGCTTCATCCCTCTTCTTCCACTGTCAAATTGAAAAGGCTTTTTTTTTCTGTCAGCCTTGTTAAAGCCAAACACATTAGCTGTTTTTTGGGGACTTTTTGTTTTCCTGAGCTATGAGGTGAGCCTCCGTGTCTCTCCGATGTAGCGATAATATTGCTAGTTCCAAGTTCCTTTTACCTAGGACATAAATAGTTTTTTAAGTTTCCAATTCTACCATCAGTGTCCACGCACCACAAGAGTAACTTAAAGAATACAAAATACAAAGGATTTTTGTACTTGCATACTAGATAGTGTTTGAAGCATTATCCTTTATCTTATAGGGACAGCTTATGACTTTCCTTCTTTATGATTTTCTTGTATGCAGTTACAGATGCATAAGAAAGTGTGAAGGGACTTAAGAGAAACTAAAAGGAGAAATTATTGCCAGAGCAAGGACTCTTTGATAGAGCTGTAAGAGGGGAAAAATGGACACACACACATATACGTGGACTCTAACTGGAACAACAACACATTTAAAGGAAGCTGAAATAAATTCTGAAGCAGCATTAAATGTCACCTCTTGCTTTTAGCCTGGGAGGGGAGTGACATACACAGGATGAAGAGCATGCCATGCAACAAGGAGGATCCAGAGCAAGGTCAACTGGCAAAACAAGCAATGCAAGACAGAAACATCGAGTTGCTGAAACATCCCACAATAGGGAGCAGAGCTATCTGGAGCACTTATTTGGCTTACCATGCAAAAAGCATGCTCTAGAAACAGTAACTTAAAGGCACTTCCTCAAAAAAATAAAGCTGGAACAATGTAACTGACTGTAATTCAGACAGCCTTTAAGAATTTATAGGAAGTGTTATTTTACCGCTGTCCCAAAGAACCAACAAAGTGTGATGGTTATCTGAGAGCAAAATAACATGACATATGTAGAGGTAACACAGCAGAGATGGCTAACAAGGCATGGACCTTGCTACCTCTCCTGGAGATCGTTTGTCTGGTGAGAGCTGGGAAGTTCCCAGAGGTCCCTGTCTAAAGGCGACACTGGACTGTAAAACCCACCACATAAATCACAAGGACACACATATCCCTTGAAGATGTAGACTCATTCCACATTTTGAGTTGTTAGTAGTAGAACATTCTAGACGAAAACTGCTTTCTAGAATTGTTTGTTAAAAAATAACACCCAGCCCAAATCTCTATAAACTTGCACTTCCTCAAAATCACCCTGTACCGCGCAGTACATCTAAAAGCTTGTCTAGATTTTGGCATACAATGTAACAGAGGGCAATTTTAGGTGTGGGGTGGGAAAACCAGTTAATTTCTTTTTCTTTTTGAATTATCCATTGATAACATCCCATTCTTCCCTTAAAATCAGTTTAGCCATTTTGACACAGTGCCTTAACTACGGTATCAGGAAGCTTTTGTTTTGGTTTGATTTTTTTCCTTTCTTTTTCAATGGCAGAGTCCATCCACTGGAGTCTTTCCTCATCAGGGCATTTCATTCCTCCTCCTCATCAGCACTCTAGTAGCACACTCAGCCATGCCAGGAGGCAGCCGAGTTTCCTCATTTCAAGTTTTTCTCTCTTTATAAAGAAGTATCTGAGGTCTGCTCAGTAACTAAGCCGGTTTAAGGTAGTGAGGTTAGCTGCTCTCTGAAGGGGCTTTTCATTTATCTAAAAGTGTCCTGCACTTGTGAAATATTGCTTAGGGGACTTTAAACTTTAGAGGGTATGTCAGGAGCTTCAGCTTAGTCCATCTGGATGGAAGGCGACAGCTGGGCTCACACAGGAGGGTACTGGTGACCCAACCTAGGAAGCACTTTCTGGTACAACCACCATCCCACCACTGCCCCTCCTCTCCTAGTCCTCTTGCCTGAAACCAGTTGTCTCACCTTCCCATCCCATTGAGGAACGCCTTTTCCCCTGTGCTCTTAAACCTTAATTCACTGCAGTGTGAAATCATTCACGTTTCTCTTTCAAACAAACGAGAAAAGGCCTTGAGCAGCCATATTGGTTTGATGTTTGCATACGCGTGTATGTACGCAGACACACCGTGCACATTAAATACATTCAAATGTGTGCACTGCCCAGTCTCCTAAATTGTATAATCCTACTGTAAGCAGTTTTTCGTTCTCATTTGATTAAAGTATTAGTACATAAAACATCTGTCAGAACTAAAGATTAAGCAATGGGCTTGGACTTGTTCAGAAGGAAAGCAAATAAGCAGCACAAATATCACACAAGTAAAATCCACCTCATGTAACATTAATCCTTTCATTGCCAGGAACCAACATTTTCTTGGCATGACGCAGTGGAAAGGAGAATCTGTTGTTTGTTTGGCTCGGCCAAGCTTAAATTTCACAAGGACATTCTACTTACTTTTATCCTGATTCAGCTCAAATACCACACTGAACTGAAGGAAATATAAGGGGGTGTAACACATGTTATGAGGTGAAGCACAAAACAGAAAATACAAGATACAGTTTACTGTAGACTAATCAATATCACAAAAATTAATTTTTGCCTTATTTTCAAAGACAGAATCTAAGCATTCTAGGGATTATAAAAAAAATTAGGAGGCTGGAACTTGACATGCATCATATGAAAATAACTAGTACTTGGTATTTAGAATGAGAATTACAGTAAGATCAAACTTAAGAAATGCTTGGTTCATCATTACACATCCACACCCCAAGTCTCTTCCTCAACCATTCTGGAACTTCTATGGTGAAAAAATTCCAGAATATGTGGTCATATCCTTAAAAGTTCCCTTTATATGTAAAACCCAATTAATATCACTTTGCATGACATGTGCCCAATAGAGCCACATATTGCAAGAACCCATAAGCTTGGCATTTCATAACATTGAAGTATTTTACCATGCTACCTAAACAAGCATTTTAATGTGGATTTTGAATTTAAATTTTCAATCGTGTAAAATGGGATGCTGTTAAGTTTTATGCCTTCAGTGGAGCATCCACCCTTGAACTTCAGCTCCACATGACAAATACCATCGCTGCAGCTACCTAAACCAACAGCAGATGCTGCTGTCCCAAATGAAAGAGTGGTAACTTGAAGCCCAGTCCTGCCTCCACCATGAGGCCTCCCTCACAGATGACCAGCTTACCTGCTCTTCAGGAAGACTTCTGCCTTACCAAGCATCCCAGGAGAAGAGGTAGCAAAAGCTTTGAGCTGAATTTGAAGAGAAAGGGAGCAGAGCCTAGAAAAGCAGCTGTCCCCAGGGCAGAGTGGTACATGATAGTGTAGGTGTGCTGGAAACAGCACAGTGTGACAGTAGGACACCTGCTTGTTGCTCAAGTTAGAACAGCAGCATTTTCCTGACAATTTGGTGGAAAAGAAGTCATTGAAGTTTCCAGTCAAATTCAAGGAGTGGCAATTATGCTTTTTTGTTTGCTTTTTCTTTAAGCGAGGATAAACATGAGGTATTTGTCTATCTTGCAAGTTTCTTTCCTCTTTACCTCCCCCTCCCCTTTTGTGAAGGACAGAAACCAGCTGCAAGAAATAGAGATGATTCAAAGCTTTTTAAAAGGCTAAGAATCTTTCACAAGGAATATATTAAGCATATTGTGACCTTCCACATCTGCAATTGAACAGAGACTATTAGGAATGTGGAAGCATCGTGGTATTTAACATGATATATCCAAAACAAGTTTGTACTTTTCACATGATTTCCAGAAGATAGCTTTTGGCAGAACCCTTCAAGGTGGACTACACTTCACATGAGGACAAAATTTGTAATCCCCTGCTGCCCATCAATTAGCTCCAGTAGGATAATGCCAGTAGGCTATTAATCAAAATAGAAAGGGAAAATGTCATAAAACTTTTGAAAAGTCAACAAGATCAATATTTACAAGTGCCAGCATTATTCATGATGCTGAATTAACTTATTTTTAAGCAGTTTAGGAGGTATCAAAAAAGCACAAGTTAAAAAGGTTCTTCCAAAATCATGGGCCCAGACATTGCAACTCTGATCACATTATCTTCTTTACATACAAAAGGAACCAGCACAGAGAGGGAAAAAGACACTGCAACATATTATTTTGATTATTTTATTTTTTTTATCTTCAAAATTTTCTGCCTTGAGACAGGAATGCATGATAGATAGAAATGGCTCAAACATCTTCACATGAAACACTCTTAATCATAATTCATTCACAATTATTTTTCTAAAACATCTACAGTTACGAAATACCACCCATTTCCATCCATTATCACAGATTTCATTATTTGTTAAACAGTAGTTGCCAGCAATTGAAAGCTGTAAGGCTTTTTGCATATTAGTAGAGTCTTCTGAACTACAAACACAAGAATATCACAACTATAACTCTCACTTTACATGGCAACCCCAGGTGACAGATGTTTCAAGAAATGTGTTGCTTATGTGGAGTTTATAAAAATGACAGAAAGAGCTCTGTGCCTCATTAGCTCTAAAATCCTTTCTCCTTTACTAAGATTATTTTCTAAACCTACAGCATATTCCTCATTTGGAACCAAGAACTTTGATGAGTTGACCTTTATCTTCCACTGCTGCTATTTGGCAAATTTGCAAGTCAGGCAGACTAGAGCTCTCCAGTAAAACTCTACGTACAGAGCACAGTTTAAACAGATGGGTTGCTTGGAATCCATTTCTCCCTCCATCTGAAGGGAACTACTTTGAGGTTTTCTGGAACTGTTGTAAACAAGAGGATATTTTTTTTTATATATATATATGTGTGTATATATATATTTATATATTTTATATATAAATGTTCTAAATGTCCTTTGGGAGTCCATTTGTTTTTTTCTTTCCAAATGATGACTAAATACCTGATCTGTAGCATTTCTCCTGAGAAGATACTAGAAAGGGAATGACAGTTTTGATGCACTTTGGAATGGCACAATCACGTAAACGCTTGCACAATTAAGACTTATGAACTCATCCAAAGTTTCTAAACATGATATTCTAACTAAGAACTAAAAATACCAGCACAATGCAGCAAGTTAAAAAAGAAAATTCTATGTAATCAAAATATAAACAAGTACATGGGAAATGGATATCTGTCAGTAAATCTCTATCTTTTTAAAGTAGGAAACGTATGCACTTAAGAAAAAAAAAAAGTAGCTATCTGACAAACTTCGTAAAAAAAGTACTTTCCAAATGCATAACAAATGCCAAGATATTCCGTAACTGGCCAGGTATAGCCACATGAGAGCTGCATGGCTTAGAGCAACCCGGGGAGGGGTGGGGTGGAAATTCACAAAAACAATAGATCAGCAAGTCTAGGAAGAAAAAAAAAAATAAAAAAATCACATCATAATCTAAATTACTGTATGCTTGTATCACAACTGTTAAAGGAGGCCGGGTCAGGGGGAGGAAGTAGAGATTGCAGTTTAATGATTCTTAGTTACCCCTAAAAATTCAGAAGAAAAAATTATCAACTTAATACACTAATCCTAAGCACCAATTCAATAATTTAAGTTAACTGTATTTATATTTCTCCTACTAGGGATGGAGCAGGTTCTGCTTGAAGGCTTGACGTTTAATTCTGGAGCCCATCTGACTTCTGTGTTCTTGCCACACTTCCTCTGCTGTTCACATCAGTCACTGTAAAGACTCTCTTAAGTTTCAAACTCTCTAGGCAATTACTTCCTACAGTTTAAATCAACTTTCAGGTCATGAAAGGTGAAACACGCCAGTATTTGGTTAGTCTGTTATTAAATAGTCTGTGAAAATGGAACAGCTGACACTGTTCCTCAACAGGATTTGCCTTAGATCTAGCATCACCAAAGGCAGACCAACCACGAACACATCCAGACTCCACGAGGAATTAGTAGTGTTAGAAAATTGCATACGTGTTAGGTCAAGAAGGCATCGCCATACACGTGGCATCGTTACATTGTTTCTCCTCTATTTTTCTCATTAAGAAAAAACAAAGGAAAACAGCCCTACAAAGAGCTTTTTGGTTGTTTTTTTGTTTTGTTTGTCTTCGCACCTGGAAAAAGCAGCATAGTAATCCCCAGCTGGAACAGCTCAGCGTTTCTCATCAGCTTAGTTCTTTCAGAAAGTACTTACACGTAGTTAAGGTGATCTACTTCAGCTAATTCTCAGAGCTAACCGTTTTTCCAGTATGTATTTCATGCCACTTCCTGACAGCAATTTCAGAACTGGACTGGATCTATGGTAATGTCTACTACTAACTGTGAACAGATCTTGACACAGACCATCAAGCCAGGCCCTTGGGATAGTTCCACACATTGAACTCAAGCTCAGACTAAAAAGATCTCACTGAAACTCAAAAGCTGGAGTGGTCATGAATCTCAGCTACTTTTCCCTATTTGAACCCTCACCCTGTAATGAAAGCACACACACCAAGGGAAAATAACAACCGCCTGAGCTGGGAGCATTAAGACACTGGTGAGTTATCTTGCTGCTCTTCAGTGACTGTGGATTCGCTGTGCTCCTCGCTCATCTCATTGGAAGGCTCCTCATAGCCTGGCTCGGCGGCATCCAGGCTGCTCCCCTCGCTTTGCTCCTCGCTTTGCTCCTCTGCAGACTGCTCCAGGTTGCTCTCCAAAGAAGCCGGAGAGCTGCCAGTTACGCTTTCATTTTGGTTCATTTCATTAAAAGGCTGTGGGAGGGGTGCAGGAGATTGTACAGCATTTTCACCGGCAGGGATGGGCAATTTGGTTGCACCGATGTCTACAACAATGTCATTTTGTGGCAGAGTTACCTTCTCCACAAGTTTCCATTGAATAATACTCATGTCTTTCCCTCCAGTTGAAATCAAATGACCATCGCTATGGGTGAAGCTGACATTTGTCACATGACTACTGTGAGCGCTGTATTTGTGACTTGGAGCCTATTGAAAACAAGCAGAAACATAAATCACACACTTGAGTAGAAGAGCACATGATACTGAAATCTAAAACTACCACTATTTTTGCTTAGCCCTTCAAGAGAGCTCTTTATTCACATAACAGTAAAGAACTATATTTATATTAGGTTTCCCCCCACAATACATCCTCTCTTCCTAAGGCTTGTAACTTGGGACAGATTTAGACCTTTATGCAAAAAGTAATAGACCTAACACGAAGGCCAGCAAACAGGAAGTGTCAAGCCTCTGCTCCAGAACTCAGGGATAACTATAAAATAATATACCTAAAAGTGAAGTGGTAATATTTTATTTTATTTTCTATTTTATATATAAACTTAATGGGGAAAACCATGCTTTTGCCTCTAGAACTGTTCTCAGATATAAACGAGCTACTTGGCTGCCAGGTTCCAAAACGACCAAGCTGGAAGCAGGTGTCTGGCAAGGAAAGCTTCATGCAATGCAAACTAGCACATAGACTAGACTGGTCTAGACTTACCTTTGGCTTGGAACAGGGATACTGAAAGAGATGGACCTTACAAAAATCATCAGCAACTGCTATCACTTTTCGGTTGTGGGATCTGACAAGGGCATTTATATCTGTTCCATCTGATCCTTCGGGCCAGACTCCTAGAAGACAGTAGAATAGATATTTAGTGATGGTAGTTTTAGAAACAAATTAAAAGATAATCCATAAATATATATATAAATATAAAGCTGTGAGAAAAGGCAAGCTTAACAAAAGATAAATAAGAGATTCAACTGGAAAGCACAATATGCACTGCATTAAATGTCATTAATATTTTGCTAGTCTAATGCCGCTCCCCCATCCCCTGTTCTCCCAAACCCTCAGCTTCAGCCTCTTGGGCTTACTATATGTTTCCTGTTCAAAACCTGTCTTGTTTAAAGCTTATCTCTGCATTAGGTTTGCTGCTAAAACTCTGAATTTAACACTTTCATTTATGCAGAAACATTTTAAAAGGAAGACTGAAGCTGAAGCATGGAACAAGCCCAGGTACTGCACATTATGCAGTGATTTCTTTTGGGTTTATTTTAAATGTTAGTATTTGCAGAAAAAACTGATTGATGATACTTTGCACAGAAACTCAGCCTGTATTAGTTTCATAGATGTAAGTGCTGTCAAGTGCTTAAGTACAATTCAATCTGCTTTTAAGCAAAAAGAATGACAGATATATGTCTAGACAAAAGAATAACAACATTGCCTGAATGAAAAGCACTGAACAAATTGGGGAGGGGGGAAGTTCTAGTTTAAAAAAAAAAAAGAAAAGAAAAAAAGACCCTAGAGATTCCCATAATAAAACTGATGATTCACATCTGCAGGAAAAGCTGCGCAAAAGGTAAGCAAGGGTTTGTAAGATACTAATTTATGCCAAAGGTACCATACTTTCACAGCTCAAACTTAGATTTCTGACTAGTTCAGGAGTTAGGGGGAATTTTGCCACCTCAAATTTCACCCCCATCCTGAAAAAACTGTGTGTCTGATTGACTGAGAGGAATGTTCATCATCAGATATGAAAATATCTTCTTCCTCCATTACAATCACTGACTTTAGTAAAATTAAAATCATGTGCTGTCTACTGTTTTATACAGCACAAAATGCTGACTTAGAATTGCCTTATCTTTTTCAAACTCCCACACTCCCTCTTGTTTTTAAGAAAAATGGCAAACAACATTTAACTTTAAAGCTTGTTTTTTTCCATTCTTCAGTGGATGGTGTAAGAACTTTATGTTTTCCAAAGAATAACAAAGGCAGCTTATTAAGCCTGTTACAACGCTGATAAGCTACATTGTAGGTAATTTACTAAGTAAAGACATGAAACGCTAAGGAAGATATTCAGGAACATTTTAGTGTCCTCACATCAATGAAGTAATCTGAAAAATATATATTATTTAAGAATTTTCAGGTAGCTCAAAATGAGTGAATTCTAACCTTATCCTGCATTCTATATATAAAATACTGTTATCAGGTGGCAGTCATAAATGAACTTCAAATCAGTTCCCTGCAGTTTCAGCTACCACCCTAGGCAGACTGTGCCAAGCAGCTATGCTACTTCCTCTTCTTTTTAATTTAAGATTAAAAAGACTATATTCAAGGCTGTTTCTTGGCGTTACTACTGTAGCTCTTTTGTGTTCACAAATTCCTTTAGCAGCTCTAAAGGTACAGCAACCCTCTGTCCTAAGACAGCGGGGTTTGCTTTCAATGCATCAGGCAAACACGGAAAAAACAAGATATTAAAATGACCACGTTCTTAGTTCTTAATAACTGTACAAATAACAACAATAACAAAAAACCACATTAATAATAATTCAAATAAAATAGGACTTTGTTCTTAGGTATGACAGCATCAGTTCAATTTCAATAAATTTTGCTAGCCAGCAGTAAATCGCTCAAAAGAATCTACTCAGATGAAAGTGTGGGAAATGTGCAGTAAATGAGAGAGTGACTTCAAGTGCTTGGGGGTGCTAACTGTTAATACTGCTGAGCCAATATAGTACTATCAACTGCCAAAAAGGAGCAATGCTATTCTCATCTGAACTCTGCATTTCCATCCTCTTTCTTCTGCTGACAACAGCCCAATGCCTGAGCCTATAGACACACTATCCACAGAGTTAAATTAGTAAAACACAGACCCCAAAAGCCCAAATCCCACAAATTTAACCCTCTCTCCTGAACACCGAAGTGAGCATCTCCATGCCTGTTTGGATCCCTGAGCCAGCTGACCCTCAGGTCAAAGCCAGACTACTCCTTTGTGCAGCAAATATCTGCTATGTTGGCTTTGCTGCACTGTCTGATTTAATGGGAAAATACTTGCTTTTGTCTGAGACGGAGCCATCATTTTAAGATTTAGCATGAGGTGTCAGACTGCCAGACAATATAAAATTAAGGCATGATGAATCTTGGCTACGAAGTTTAAGTATATTCCATTTTGACCCAGAATGACATCACATTATCTGCTTTATCTACTTCACTCTCCAGTCCTCTGGCACAATGAAGACTTTGAGAGCAGTTGAGACTAATTAAACTTATCCAGAGTGGTTAAAGTTTGCATTAATCCAAAAGGGAAAGGGAATGGTGACAGGATCAGCAGACTCATCTGCTATTTAAAAAACCAAAAAGTAAAAGGGCTTCCCAAAATAGTGATTATTGGAGGTCCTCATCTCCTCACCTGGCCCCAGTCACCAGTAGCTTCTATCCAACAGCTATTAAAGAGAAAAGCCAATGGTCTAGATGAGAAACCAAACTCCTGCACTTCTACATGTCCTCTCCTTAGGTCAGGAGTGAAGGACACTTCTGAGAAAGCACTGGGATTCAGAGAGCTGTTCCTCTTATTCCATCTGCTCTACCACCAAATGTAGTAGTAAAAGTTCAGCAGCAATAGAGCCACCATCTGCTATCTCTATATTGCTGGTAGATCTGAGTACATAAAATGTAAAATGGCTTCAGCTCCAAGGCTATTCCAGAAGGAAGATTCAGTGCTTACAAAGTGTTTTCATTGCTCCCGGAGAAAGACATCATATTAGCATCAAACAGATTTTAGCTTTTCACTTTCTCTAGAGTCTCCTGAATTTTCTCATAATCCAATTTAAAAAAGGCATTTGTGTGGCACTATTACTTCAGTTGCAGTAGCAAAGACAGTGAGGAAAGAACTGCTGTGGACCAATTTCTTGTCAGATGAGGCTTACATGCATAGAGCATCAGGAGGAAACAGCCATCCACTCTCTACTTCACCCAGACAGACTGAATAAAAACAATCACGTACACAACCCTGTTCACAGTTCTCAGGCTAATGGGAGCCAATATTTTCATCAAACTAGCAATAAGTAATTGCTTATTGCAATTCAGCTCCAGAAACAGCACTCTCCTGTTTATTTCTGCTATTACCTCAGGTTTCAAACAACACAAAAATATTTATACAGTTTATCAACCCTTCAGCTTCTACCCAGATCTTCAGTAATCGGAAAGGAAATCAAGTCCAGTTATAAAGCACCAAATACCTTCCACCCAACCAATATGTCACAGCAGAATGTCAGTGTTAGCCCACATATCAACTGCACAGGACAGCCATACGCATGATAGGTGCCAGAAGCTACAGAAAGCTCTCAGACTGAACTGATTTTCTTCTACTCTTCATATGGGCCAATGCCAACTGCATGAGGTTCAACAGGTCGAAGTGCAAGGTCCTGCATCTGGGTCGGATCAAACCCAGGCATAACTACAAACTGGGTGCAGAGTGGGTTGAGAGTAGCCTGGAGGAGAAGGACTTGGGGGTGTTGATCAATGAGAAGCTCAACATGAGCCAGCAGTGCGCTCATGCAGCCCAGAAGGCCAAGTGTATCCTAGCTGGGGTGTGGCCAGCAGGTCAAGAGAGGTGATTCTTCCCCTTTACTCTGCTCTTGTGAGACCCCATCTGGAATACTGCATCCAGTTCTGATGTCCCCAACATAAAACGGACATAGATCTGTTGGAGTGGGTCCAGAGGAGGTCCACAAAGATGATACAAGGGTTGGAGCATCTCTGCTATGAGGATAGGTTGAGGGCACTGGGATTGTTCAGCCTGGAGAAGAAAAGACTCTGGGGGGACCTTATAGCTGCCTTCCAATACCTGAAGGGAACCTACAAGAAGGCTGGTAAGAGACTCTTCACGAGAGTGTCCAATGACAGGACAAGGGGAAATGGTTTTAAACTGAAGGAGAGTAGGTTTAGGCTAGATCTTTTGAACTTCTTCAGTACGAGGGCAGTGAGACTCCAGAATAGATTGCCCAGAGAAGTTGTGGATGCCCTCTCTGTGGAGGTGTTCAAGGCCAGGCTGGATGAGGCCTAGAGCAACCTGGTCTAGTTGAGAGGCGTCCCTGGCCATAACAGGGAGGTTGGACTAGATGATCTCTACGGTCCCTTCCAACCTAAGCCATTCTATGATAAACTGATATTCAAATTTGACTCTAGTAGCTGTGAAGAAAAAATTGGTAGACTTAACTCTCACTTTTAAAGAATTTGCTGATTTACCTGCTTTTGATGTCTCCAGCAACATGAAGAACAGAGGCAGGTATCTGCTCCCAGTGGTGGAAGTGAGACTCTCAGCATCTGCTCACACACCTTGGGTTTACAGCCATACTTTTCAACCTCTCATAGAGGTGCTCCTCTTTTATGGACAACAGAGCTGCCTTCAGCAAAAGTAGTCACACTCTCAAAGTGCACTATTAAAACCAGATCTCTCACATTTTTAATTTTTTTGGTACATTAAAAAAATAAACTACTACATAAAAAATCTGCTTAATCTTTAAAGCATTTTTACTCTTTAGAAGCAGTGTGTGCTACTCACCTTTGACAACAGGTATCAAAGTGCTGTCATGATTTTAAGTCATAAACTAACCTACACTAACCTAGTCCTGCTTCTATCCCAAAACAAGGAGAACAAAGGAGAATGCACATGTGCCATATGAACACTCTAAATACCAGCTTTTTGCTGCTGTGCCTCCAAAATTGGTAGCCTAAAATGACAGCTTCAAAACTAAATAGAAATCAATTGTAGGCTGCCTATAAAGCATCCAGTGCTCTTTATCACAGACAAGTATTGTGGTCAGTCTCTTTGTTCTGTCATCTCAGCACTATCCTCAATAACCACTGACAGCGTATTTCTAAGGACAAATTAAAGCAAAAGAAAACACAAAAGCACAGTATGAATAGCTTAAAAGCAAGCTAAACGGTGCTTACCAAACACCTGGAAGCCTAGCACACAAGTGTATGTCGTCCAATCTATATCCTTACAGTCAGAACGATTCCTGATTAGCTTACAGCCACTTGGAATGTCCCCTGTAAAAAAGTAAATGATGAGTTATGCCATATAAAATTATATTTACATGTGTGCTCTTTAAAGCTACTAAGACAGTAAATAAATGGATCTTAAACCCAATCTGGAATCGTACTGTAGAGGCAAAGACAGACCAATACCTTTATCAAATTCCAGCTACTGGAAGCTTTGCTTGGTTTTTAAGAGTCACATTTATTTCTCATTCCACTCTTCAGAGTAGCATACCTCAAAAACACTTCCCTGCAACTTGAGTCCCCTGCTACCTACTATACAAAATGCTTTAATAGAGTCTGTAATAGAATAATTTTGTCTTCCTACTGGCTCCACTGATGTGCTAAAACTGAATCAATCACTCAAGAAACTCCGCTTTTAAAATGGTAAGCAACTACTGCCAGAGGAGCCTCGGACTGCTTTTGAGCTTCTAATTAGGAGGGAAAATATTGTCCATCTTTCAATACAATACCCAGTACTAATGGGTCATAGCTCTTTGCTTCCCTATACAGGCAATTATTAGCACCAACACTTCCTTTTGGTAGCTTGAAATAAACTGCACTATGAAGATTTGAAACCTAAGTTGGGACAGGCAGAAAGAACATGTTAAGGTGACAGATATTTAAACTGCTGGCTCTTCTTGCCCATACAGGAACAGAAGTACAATCCTCTTGGATCTAGTTAAAGCTGCAGGAAGACATGAATACAAGCAGTAGTTTAAAAACAGACTGATATGCAATATGCAAGTTGAAATTTTGACATAACCACTATGTATTAAATGAATATTTTCAGATATCAAAGACAACAAATACAAAAACATTATCACCACTAACCCATTAAAGAAGTATTATTGCTTTGCTTAGTTTTCAACACCATCAGCCAAGGTAAAGTTATAAAAAGAAAACCCAGAACAGAACAGTGGCACAGACCCACTGATTTTATTCCCCCAAAATAACTGGTGTTGTTGACACTAATTAGACAACTGTATATATTATTTTCAATCTACAGAACTTTGGGCCAACATCAAAACGTAGTGCCACTTGTTCTGTAAATTCTACACTGTTAAACTGATTTATGACCTTGTAAAGAAGTAAGCTATATTTGGCATTGCCATTAGGTAATACACAGCTCTGAATAACATCAAGATATCAGGTTACACAAGTTCAAATTGGTTCCTTTGTCAGCAAGCATTTTGTACAGTCCTGATCAAACACACTCTTCTAAATATTCTGACTAATACATACTTCTGTTTCCAGTGTATTTAATGTCATACTTACAGTATAGTATTTCATAATCTCCTGAGTTTGACATTATATACTTGTTGTCTGGGGACCAGTCAAGGTGTGTAATATAGCTGGAATGTCCCTGGAGAAGAATGCAGTAACACCAATGTGAAACACTTACTTTAATTCAAACAGAAGAAGTTGCACCCACAGAAGGGGCAGCTAACCACAGAAGAGCACCTCCCCACCCATCCCAAGTCTGCTGCAACATATTTGTGCTCCTTTAAAGGCTCCTTACTCCCCAGTGCCACACTTGCTAACAGCTAAACAAACACAGGCTGGGCATCATGTCACCACACCATGGATTCTTCACTTGTAAACCGTGACCCTCTTGGACCCCTAGAAGGGGCACCTCCTAGAAGGTACGTTGCTGAAATACGGATGAACTCACATTTGTATTTGAATTAAGAAAGTACACATTGCTACTAATAGAGAAAGGCAAATAACTTGCACAGAATCATTTTTAGATTCCAAAAGAAAAGTGACAGATAGGACTCTGCTTTATTTCTCTATTAATTCAAAATAATTTCCATTAAATGCACATACATTCAAATAACTTTCACTCATCCTAAAAACTTATGATACCTTGGTTAACAACTACCATGTAAAACTACAAGATCAAGGACTGTTGCTACAAGAACACCCTCATAAGCTTTTTGAAAGTTTCTGCTGTGCTTACACTGCAGGCATGTTAGTGCCAGCTTTGAAAGGAGTCTTCCCTATAGTTTGAGTCTTCTATGTAAGAACCAAAACTCTTTGGCCTAATTGCTTAGCTATCAATACCAAGAGCACACTAAGAGCTCAACACTCATCTTTGGTTTTGTAGGAGAAGCTAAATGCAACTAGTCAGAATATTTTTCCTATACATGAACGTTTTTGTTGGTAGTAATAATAATAATAAACCAATGAAAGGCTCCAGAGAAGCCACAAATCTGTATAAGGTAGGAATAAATTACTTCTCTGCAGAGAAAAGGGTAGAACATTAATAAAAAGTGACATCTATGTCACACTCTTCTTCCTCCCACTCTTCTATTTCTTCTTACTGCTCCTTTTCCCCTTGTAAGACCATCGTTTTTCTCCCCTTCCTAGTCATTCTGACAGGCAACAAAGTGCCATCTCTTGACAGACAGAGGTCAATTCATCTCCCTCTCTCAGTGGGCATTATGAAGATGGTGTCCCTTGGTCCCCCACAAGGCGTCTTGGCCCAGCCTGCACCCGTTGTGCCAGGGCCGTGCTAGAGCTAGAGCTCTATAGAGAGCTCTAAAAGATGCCGATTGCTTCCAGAATTACATGTAGAAATATATCCACATTTGTCTCCCCTGTCCAAAGGTCCTCTGTCAGAGGCTGCAAAAACATTTAAGAGAAAAGCTAGCCTTTAAGGTTTATTTACTTATGAACTAGTCCCTGCCTCAAGCAGAGGAACTGAGTATTGACATAGCTGCTTTGCAGTCATGGGTGGGATATATGATATCGACATGCAAACTTGGTATTTCGAAAAAAAAAAAAAAGCACATTTGGCTAGGACTTTTTCTCTCCTCCTTATTTCCCAAGTCCTCAAATTTGCAAGTGAACTCCAACATGAAAAAAAATTGGTCAGTCATTTACTAAATCCTGCCAGACATTTGGCAGCTGTTAAAATTCCTGGGGCAGCGGGGGAGGGAACAAAGCAATTGGCCAGGGGGGCTCCATGCTGCAAAATCCCTGACCGACGAACTGGAACAGAACATTGCTGTAGTATTTTCAATACGAGGATCCTATTTTCTATTAAAATCTTTCTTTGGTAGCTGCCCACTGATAAAGCAATATTTTACTTTTTCCTTTTCTGTACGTTTATATATAATGAACATTATTACTCATATTATCACTGGCTAATAAAACTGACTAAATGTAAACCCATTCCTTCATTGGGAAGTTTTGTTTCAGACTTAAGCAGCCTAAGGGTTGAAATGCCCACAGTCTACAGGGCAGGCACGCTAATTATTTCAGGTTAAGTCAAGTCTATCAAATACTTCAGCATGGCTGCCCGTGTGACTTTCACCCCACAGTCTTCTTGGTACATGCATGGCGCTTGCTTCTCCTTTGCTAAGAGATCACTCTGATTTAAGGCAAACAGAACCAGTGCCAGCTACCCTGGAGCTGCTGACAGGATGGAAGTTCATACCCCGGCCCATACCTCCACATTGCTGTCTGCATAACTGGAGCCCTCAAAAAACAGCTGCACTAGTCGAAACGGTTGTTTCAGCTCATCTGAAATTCTTTCTGATCACAACCAACACCATCCCTCACTGTGGAAACATGTTCACAGGACAGAGACTCGCCTCTCTGGCAGCAGCAGAAAATCTGGTCATGACTGAAAGGAGATTTAAGTGTAACAGTGGGCATGCAGCCCTTATGCACGAGCTGATGCTGGTTCAGTAGATAAAATCCTACTGAAAGGATTCAAGTAATATTCAAGTTGGAAGAAACAACCAGAAGCTGACCACCAGGAGGACTGAGTCATATTACTTGGAGGTCACCCACGAGCCTCTGAATGACAGAACGCCAGAAAGACATGATGCCAGTGTCCAAGCACCGGCCAGGAGAAAGCCCAGATCCCAAGCATGGCCAAGTGTTTCCCTGCTTAGCATCAAGCTGGTACTGACCCACCAGCATGCTGGCAGGCAGCAGAGGGGAGGTATGGTGCATGTGAAACTGGATCAGCAGTCTCATGGCACGCTCCCGTCAGCTAACATGCCACTGACTTCTGCACAGACTGGAAGGGTCAGGGGAGCTCAGCCCTGACAGAAAACAGGTTGCTAATTTTGGTTTCTTTGCTTTGGAGCATTAAACTTAAGAGCATTATACTTAGGATTTCTGCCTAAGTATAACAACGCTCGTTTCTCCCATCCCAATTTTTACAAACTCATTCCTACCAAGGCAAAGGGACAGAGAGACATCCAGATGCTGGTTTAAATTACAATGTGTGCTCTCCTGATACATAATACACACAATATACAAAAATAAACGATCTCATACCTCTTCAAAGAGCTCACAGAGACCTTGAAGTGCACAGTAAGCTAAATATTACATACATTAAAATTAGCCATCTCCAAGTGATTTTATCTTTTATGGTTAAAAAATAAGGGCTGGGGTGAAATGCTGTGCTGAGGTACAGTCATCTGCTGTGTTGCCCACTGGCCCCACTAGAGCTCCAGTCTGATCTCTCTGTAGGCTCAGCCCTTTCCCCACTGCCTGAGCAACCTGGGAAGGCTGCAGATCTTTCTTCTCTCACAACCCTTGTGCTAACTCCATCACCATCCTCCTCAGGGGCTGCAGGACGCCCTAGCTCACCATGCACCACAACCCTGCCATTGAGGAGTCCCCAGTACACCCAACAGCCTTCCCTCCCAGTTGCTTCTCATGCCAGCACTGAGCCCTCCCTGCAAGCCTGCACGCTGCAGGAACGGGCAAACCCACCACTGCTGACTGTCCTGATCACCCTGTGTCCCCAGCAGCAGCTAGATCCAGGCTGCTCTAGACCACCATGTTCTAGCAGTGCAAGGCATCCTTGCCCAAATGATGAGTAGAAATCTCTCAAAGACACCATACATGGCACTAAAGGACTGATTAGTGCTTGTCTGTTTCCTCCTAGCAGCTCCCACTGTAAGTCTCGCATCAAAGTTGTAGGAAAAAAAATTAATTAAATAAACAAAATCTTAGAAATAAAAAAATTGTACACATAAAAACCCCCCCACCATTTTGTTAATTTTCAAATTAACCAAGCAGCTTGATAAGTTCTCTTATTTTTAAAACTAGGGAAATTCAATTGGTGACAAGCACATGAAAAGTGTTTTGACCAAAGGATGCATTCCTTACAAGGAACATTTCACATTTCAAATATGAAACCTATTCTTATGATATGATTTGCAAATCCCATTAAAGTTAATATGTTCTTTATATAAATATGCCCACTAACCTAAAGAGATAGCTGAACTAAAGGCCAGGATGTTAGGTAACAAAACACTTAAGAAAAAAAAGTATGTCTTTTTAGCACTGGGACAACCTTATGGAGTTGACTAATGTAAACTCCACTACTTGGTGCTACACTTAGATTTATATACCCTGGGACAAAAATTTATTAACATATCCCCCAATTCCAAATTTTGTAGTAACAGTTACAGCTGAAAACAGTGCATATTTGCAACCTCCAAAATTACATATTCTAATGATATTCCCCTATCTAATGTTATGCTGGTCTAAGGAGTACTTTACCAAAAGAGAGAAAATACCCCAAAGCAAGTGTAATATTTTCCCCAGAGTTTCAGTATATAGGTAATAAGGCATTTCTCCATCTTACTGGTTATTTTCCATTTCAAAGAAAAAGTCAATAGTCTGAGAAATTAGTGGTATTTGATGCAAAAGTGTTCACTTAACACTAACAGTTGCAGCACCCATCAGACTGAAGTTTAAAATCAATCAAATGCTGAATATAACCAAATATAAAACTGGAAAAGCATCACCCCAGACAGAATTCCACTGCTTAACATCTTACTGTACATACAGCATCAAAATGCAAGAACTGTTGATTATATTAGCTTCAAAACTTACAGTGCATTTTCCATATCTGCTATACTTTCTTCCATTTTCTGTTACTACGTAGAGGTAAATAAAGTTGTCATGGGATCCAACAGCAAGTAAGGTGCCATCTACAACACAAAATATCTGATATGAATTAGCAGAATGGACTTTTTTCAAAAATTTAATTATTTAAGATTTATCACTAACACAATAGTCTCAAACTACTGCTTAAAAGTTTTATTTAAGGATATACAACTGTTTACATTATATTGTTTTTCAGTCAGTATCTGTTTACTTTGTGGGTATGGTTTATGGTCAGGTTGTTTCACTGTTGATTTTTTTTTAAGTAAGTGTCCAATGGACAGGGTATAAATCCTCAGATTGCACTGGATTTCCAGAAATTGTCAACAGTAGGCAAGCTTGAGTTTTCTGCATCACAAAAAATGCAGAACAACATTTACTCTATAGCCAGCTTTGCTTTGGAGGGGGATTGCATATAATTTCAGCACTAAATAATGTCTAAAGAAGTGGGGCATTCAAACATTATAAGCCATTTTCTAACCTGTGTTGTCTCTCCATTTAAAATAAAAGGTATGTGGACAAGAGTGGTTTTGAATCATGACCAAATGCCTCTAGTGCCAATGACTATCAACACTTTAAAACAATTTGTTGTGCTTGGCAGATGTGGAAGCAGCAGAGGAACATTTTGCCCACTAACATGGCATATTATCCAAAAGCAAACAAAAAACAGATTTACAAGGATGTTCTTCTACCCAGTTTTAACAGAGAGGAGTCAGTGTCTGATGATCTATCATGTCATGTCTGAAGAGGAGACTCAATACTGGCTTGGACTCCATGTAATTCCATACCAAATACTTAAACAGCTCTGAGTTTCAGACAGACCTGAGGTAGTTTTATGGTTTTAATAAACTTGAAAATTAATTAAGAAGTACATTAAAATTTAAGTGAAATACTAAGCTTTTTACAGAGTTTTCTGTTAACTTGTCAACTATTTAGTTGAGAACTTTTAATTTTCCTGGGAGCAAAGCCAACGTTTATTGTAACAACGTGAAGGAAAGGTGACTGTAATGTCTGTAGTTACAAATGTCCAAGACTTAGCACACACAAACAAACCTGTAAGCAAGTATTCAGTTATACATTAAGCATCATAAATGATTTTTTTCAAAGTTCTGCCTTTTCTACTGACTGGGGAGTAGTTTAACATCGTTTAATAGAACAGACATCTAGTTTATCAGCAATTATTCTGAATGTGCAAGTCTGCGTACCTACTGAGTAACGCATCACGGAGAGCTGTTCATTGCCATCAGTATGTATTGAAACCAGATCCCTCGTTTCCGCATCCAAAACAAACCACCTGGAGATAGGAGAATTCCAATGAGTATCACTTCCACTAAGCAAAAAAGCAAGCAAAAGAGGAATAATCACCACCTGCCTTCACCTTCTCATGCTAGCCCTCAAGGGCAGCATAGTGAACATCTGCTTTTAATGGAACACTTTTCTGGTTCAGAAAGAATACAAGTTTCACTGAAGAATATTTAAAAGATTGGTACTCCATCTGTGAGATAGCGGCTCTTCCTTTTTTGTTTCCTGACTTTTTTCCTGATTTTTCTCCCAATTATTACCGAAGTGAACATGCTTGCTTGTGAGTTCACATAAACAAGCCAGAACTGTTGACATCTTCATCTGTTTCTTGTTTTCCGACTCATTTGCTTTAAAAAATACTAATAATCAATCTAAAAATTAAATGTTTATAGAAACAAAAACACTTCAACTACTCTCTTTTGGAAAACAAATTCTGATCCATGACAGACATTTATTACAGATAATTCACATCTGCGAATGTAGAAGTATTCTGCTTAATTCACTAGGGAAACTGCATTCCAAAGTAGCAATATATTTTTTCACTACTTACACTTGCAATTCCCACATTTAGTTAATACTGAATGTTGAACCTGCAAGGCAATAATCCGAGTGCACAAACCAACGCATCTTACAAGACAGATTCCTCAAGATATTTAGGCTTCTTCATCTTAACACCACAACAGATACTGAACTGGTATAAATCTCAATAGCTTTATTGACTGACTTACTCCTTGTGGCTCTGGCTTACACTGATCTCATCCTTCAACCTTCAGTTTTCTTAATAACATTAGTATTTTTGTAAGAATCTTAATTTTTTTTTCCTGCAGTGCTTGATTATTCCTATACGCATCAATCGAGATACTCTATATGATGAGTCACAGAAAGGTCTACTTCCCTGCAAACAATACCACTGACAGCATGGCAGAAGGACCTGTATAAGGCCTTGAAACACCCACTTTTCTGATAGGATTTCTGATTCCCAGCTGGTTTTAGTTTTCCAACTATGCATTCCCAGCAAACATCACGATCCACAAACAGTTTTAGTTCTCTCCAAACCAGGCTTAATCCCAGACACCTGATGATCAGGCACACAGCAGGTATTTAAAGAAGTGGTAACAAAACCTGCAGCAGACCATTTGCAGACAGCCGCAAAAAGGAAATGATACTGAAACACTCATCATAGGAAGTGGTATGAATGGGAAGAGATGTAAAAAGTTCAGTTTTCTTCAGATGTCACAATTTTAACCATCAAATCCAACTTTCTCCATTCCCTATCCCTGTCTTCCTGACCTCTGTACTGGAAGCAGAGCAGCACTAGAACAGCAACAAACAGACACATCCAGGGTTTGGGTTTACTGAGACAGATTAGACTCATTTAATATTTACTTTAAGCCTTTTGGGCTATGAATCAAGTTCTTAAATAACTTGTTCTGGGTCTGAGATTATTTTCTCGTATGTTAATCGAGATATATCACACAGTCCTCATTCCTTGGGAAGTAACTCCCTTGGACTGGATTATCTGGCACAGAAAGCAGCGCGTGATGCTGCTGGTTAGGCAGTAAATTTAAAACCAGTCTGTTTATCTTGATTCACAGCTCCATTTATTTCTCATCCACTTGTACACTTACCAGGCCTCATTTCAATTCAGTTTCATTTGTGCATCTTCAACTCATCATTGAATCATGCAATTTCAGAACACAATAAAATATAATCGTGAAAATATAACTGCTTAGTTCCGAAGGCAGGGTATTAAAAAACCCAACCAAATAACCAACAACCAAAGCCATAAACTTATCCAACATTATAAACTGGTTGCCTCAAGTAAAAGTAATTTAAAAATAAGAACTTAAACTGAAAAGTGCTGAACTCAGAAAGTAATGTGAAGTGCTGAAGCGGGGGGGAGGGGGGTGGTCAATCAAAAGCAAAAAGCAGACTGAATGCTTTGGCTGCTCAATATGCCTTGATATAAATTTTAAAATGTCTCAAAACTCCCAAGAAATGTACCCTGACCCCCTCTTCCCTTTTCCCTGTTTCAAACACTCTTAGGACAGTATCTTCTGCTCTGTTCAATGAAAGATTTGTAAATTTAATGCTATAATTAGAAAGAGGTGAAAAATTGAAAAGGTACAACGTGGAAGATAAATATACGGGAGCTCAGCAAGACTTTTCTTAGGAATGTAAACAAGGTTTTTCAGCCTGATGTTATATCTAATGTATTTAGGGCAGATCGCATCGTCATCTTGGAGAAGGAAACTCCCTAAAAAGCATTTAATGTTTCATTTTTTCAGGAAAGTTTAAGAGTGTTGCATATACTCAGCAGTTTCTAAAAAACAAACTTCAAATGTTTTTTAAGCATGAGGTTAGGTATATAAAAAAAATTTCTAGGGGATGAATTAAACACACGAAAAATGTCCAGTTTTCTTTCATGCGCTATGTATTATTTTATCGTTGACTTGTCAACCATGAGGTATAACTGAAAATCAGAATAAAAATGCTAGTAGACTTAGTATCTGCTACTCTTACCTTTCTAATGCTATGAATATACTTGTTTTTTTCTTTTAATTGATACTTTCTAAAAATCCATTGCATGAGATTCCTTTCTTGGGAGATGATGCCAAGACAGAGTTTGACTATTAACTAGAACACATTTTTTCCACTACTGAAAGAAGCCCAAGCTAGAAGATTCAGCTTGTGTTTTGATAGCTTTCAAACACACAATGATTTCAGGAAGAATACAAACAATTTCAATAGTACTTCCTTGAAGCAATGTGCCTTGGTGAACTCTGTCTTATACAAAAATTGAAGTACTAGCCTGTTCACTTGCCTCTCTGTGTCAATTTAGAAGTACGCAAGCATGTTCGATTTGGGAAAGAGAAAGACCTGTACTCTGTCTTAGAAACTAATGTGACATACACACAATACTGAATATATAATTCTTGCTAAATATATTTATTGTAATAAATATGCAATTCTTGGTAATTTTATATTAAATATAAAATTCTTGGTTAAAAAAAGTGCTCATGGAAACCCCTGCAAAAAAAGTTAAAAACAAATTAAAATAATAAAAATAAAGATCTGGGCTTTCATGAAAAAGTAGTTAAAAACCCAAAGCAATAGTCAAATATAGTCCTTCTGCCTTCATCTAACCCACATAAGAAAGATCTGCTCCTTTCACCAAACTTTTTAGGGTACATAACCTCAAGCAAAAAGAATAAAAAGCAAATGAATTTCAGTATGTAAGATCCACAGTAACAAACTGTCTCCTTTAGAAACTTTCAATCATCACAACTCAGCTGAAAGGCACTTACCTGCCCGAGTGCGTTCCTATCGCGACCACGGCTCCGCTGGGATGGAAGTCAGCACAGTGCCCCGGTTCCTGTATGGAGAGGCACAGACAAGTCATTTACCTCCCTATGGCCAAACACCTCTCCTTACACCAAAGCTAGCCTAAAAGTCTGTGGTGAACTGACACAGGAAAAACCTGTTAGCAGAATGTTTATAATTCCCAGACAGATTTTCTTTTAATGTATCAGTGATGCGCTACATGGCCTTCTTGAAAGTAAAAGCTTGAATTTCTGGGTAATTTTTTTTTCCTGTGCAAATCATTTTGCTCAGGTATTAGGACAGAACTAGAACATGAAATTAACAATGACAGTAAGGAAGGTCATCTAAAGCCAAACCTTGCACAACTTTATGATATCCTTTTCAGATTGTTTGAATAATTGGGAAAAAAATTGAAGTGTAACAAGAACAAAGGACTAAGTTTTATTCAACTTGGATTGTCAGAATGGCATCAGACAATGGTAACCAGATTACACAATGTCTGACGAGCCTGGCTAAGCTTATTAAAGCTTCCAAATAGCTGCTTTTAAAGCTGTAATGACGGTATTTTTGCTTCTCCTGCAATCAGATGGGACAAGGGTGTTGCACAAAACGACTCCTTTTTCCTATTTTCCAGTTTTACATTCAACATTGAAAGGTTGACATACGTCTAGCAGCCTGGTCCATTCCAGTGTGTGGTCCACAGAGTTCCACATACAAACTTGCCTGTCTTGGGCACATGTTAAAAATAAGTCTTTGAAAGGATGGGATGCCAGTCCCCAGAGTTCATCTGTATGTCCCTGGAAAGAAAACACATACGATTTAACAATTGATTAAATAATGACTCTCTTAAAATAACACACCAGTGGAAAGCCTTTAAATTTTTGGGTTACAGCTTAAAAAAACAAAAGTTGTGCTCACCTGTACCTCTACTACAAAGCCATCATTAAACGTTCCTCGCAAAACAAAGTTTCGTGAAGTACCCACTAAAAATTGATCTGCTTTTCCTTCTGCTACTGCTCTGATTGTTCCATACTGGTCAGGAACCTAGGAAAAGAAATATCTGTAAAACCACATCATGTATCTTGACAGGTGCTTATTTTTGCAGGCCACAAGCAGTGCACAACAACAGCACCAGAAATGCAGCTGTCCCAGTAAAAAGGAACAATTTAATCATGTATACGTTAAATCAGGACCTGACCCAAAACATACCTCATTTATTTGTTCAGTACAAACATACAAGACAATTTCACTCCAAAACAATCACAGTTATGCCATTCTAATAAGACTCAGTAGAAAAAATTACAAATTAAATTACATGGATTTTTAAGTGTCAAATACACTAAACAAATGCACTCCATAACCTTAAAACTCATCTTATATGGATAGGAATAATACACAGCTACTGTTTGCTTTTCAAAACACACTATGAAAAATAAGGAAAAATTTGTAGCACGCAGTAAATGCTTTCTGATTCTTAATGCTTCCTGATGAGCCTTAAATAAATATTCATATGACTTATGTAAGCAATGACTTCAAATTTTATTGAGTTTGTTTATTGTATGCTTGAATTCTAATAAATTGCTTTATTTTACAGCAAGCATTTTTTTGGTTTTGTAAACGATTTATCTTTAGAAAATACACTAATATTAGCCATACAAGATAGAAAATCAATGCAATCATTCAGAAAGTTGTCTGTCAGGGTTCTGGTAATATTTTCTAACATAAAAAAATAGCTATAATGTAACATAATTAACCAAAAGGAAACAGAGATACTGTTATGAAAAAAGTATGTTCCTTAAGCCTAAGAGTTGTACATCATAGTCAATGCTTACTTACTCTAAGCCATGTTTTCTCTATGTTAATATTAGATTCAAGGTAATAAACTCTAGATGGAACTAAACATACCTGCTAATGAAAAAATGCTGCTATAAATGGACACTAGGTAAGCGGAGTAAACCATTATTAGAACAACTTTTTAAGAAGAATACATTATTTCAAGAGGTCATCTTATTGTCAGGAAAAAAAAAAGTATTTTAAAATCCATAACATACATTTTCTTCCAGTTCTCCATTTACCTAGCATTGCCATAAAGCCAAATCACAAAGACACACATATTCACTAAACACTTGGTTTAGGATAAAGTTAAAAGAAGTTTCTCAACATAGCTTATTAACCATTAATTCTTACAGAGTACCAATATGGATCCTACCAATTCTTTGCCTTCTGTCAAAAATTCTATTAAAACCCGCAAATCCTGGTAGCATTGTCTTTCTCCAAACAGATAAACTTAGCAAAAACTCAGGTGATACTAAAGTATATGCTCTAAAGAGGGACAAATAAAAGAAACTAAGGAATGGCTTAGAGAATTTCTGTTCAACTTAAACAGGAGAACTGAAGACTCACATAGGCTCATTTATAAGCTGAAAATGTAAATACTTTTATAATAAAACACTGTCATCCGCTTAAAATGACTGTAACCAGAAGATATTCTCTCATCCTACCTACTGATGGTTCAAAGGGTGGGGAGGGCTCTGTCTTGCTAGTCAATACCTTGCTCAAGGCATTTTCTTTGTCATTCTTGCTTTCTTACCTCAATTTCCCTTTCAGGATTCAAATCATGATCCCACAGGATGATCTTTCGGTCTTTCCCACCTCCAGTTAGCAGCATCCCATTCCTCATTTGACAGAGTGTGAACACACTGCCATCATGAGCTTTGATTTGTCTGCTTATCTGATATACTCCTACATGCACAAAAAGAAAACAATAAAGAACACTACTTATTTTTTTAACCTGGGGTTTACAAGAAGTTGTGCCTTTTGGCAGGAGAATAAAGTAACAGTGTATAACAAATAATTACATTAGGTCTGTCAGGTTATAAGTATTGCAAACACAAAGTGGTAGTGTTTTCTTACAGGATAAAAAGAAAAAATAAAGGGCCTATCTTCCTGAATAGAAACTTTTTGAGATTGATTGTTCTACAACTTGTGAAGGCAAGAAAAATAACTACTTGCAAAATGCTTTCATTTCTCTGCTATCAAAGGGAACACAGCTTTTCCAGATGCAGGAGAAACTGTTCTTTAGAGGCAATGAGTATCTAGCAAGTTACTATTGGAAAAGAATTAAAAATTATTTTATTAAAAGAAACTCAGAAGACTTGCTGACTATAGTCTTACGAGAATAAAAAAGCAAACTATTTATAGCAAAGTTTCCAGGATGCATGAACCTAATATCTAATGCTGGACATTGCCTCACTTAAAAATAGCATAACCAGCATTTGCCATCTATCAGTACAGCAGTCTACTCAAAGGAAAATGCTAGGACGAACATAAGAGAGATGAGACAATTAAACAACAAAGTTAGCAAATGAAGCTTTCAGCATCCTAATTGGGTCTTCATCTCAAAAGAACTGCTGTATGAAAGTATATTTTTAAAAAGTAAGATTCTGGTGCTTTGAGACTTGCATATTTTCAAATAGCAACCACAGAAAAAGCCTAAAACGCTACCCAAATAAATTCCAGCTTAACTTTGCTAACTTTGCCTATGGCTCAAGCCAGGTCAAGTCAGCATGCTCTCAGACTGAAAAAGTTTGGCAGTCTAATGTGATAAACCAACTGGAAGATCCCATATTTAATTAAGTGAATGTAAATAAATGCTCTATTTGATATCTTTAAAGATTATACTGCGAAAAGGTTATTTTTACACAAGAACTTCAAAATTAAACATCAGGTAATTTGCTAAATTACTTTTCCATTGCAGTTAGCTTGAACGACAAGAAAAAGATTTACCTACAAAAACAGACTTGCCATTAAAAATTTACTTTTTACATGAATGTTTTCCTGGCATACCAATTTAAACCAGAGTGTTTGAAATAGCTGCCAAGTGAAATAAATTATCCTTGAATTTAAAAGTTACCTTAGGGCTCAACTGTGCCAGGTCTGCATATGTTGGGTAACAAATCATTTTCCTTTCTTTCTTAGAAAAAGCTTTGCCCTAAAGAGCAAGTTTAACCCAGATTTCTAACAAGATGGGTTTTAAAGTATATTTTACAGAAAAGACTTGAGTATCTGCTAAACGAGATACTGTTATTTGCATAATTGGTACAATTACGCATCATATTTTCCTTTAGATACAAGTCCTATCAACACTGGCTTCAACACTTCATGGAATTCCTGCAAGACTAAGCATGGTACAACACAACCCTTAGGAGGCAAAGGTACCCTGCAGAATTCTCAAACTGATGCTACAGCCTTTTTCAAACCTCAGGATGAAAGGAAAGCTGATTAACCACACATTTTTTTAAAATGCATAACATTTAGATAAAGTATTTTTCAATCATTTTAGGCACAGTCTAATTATTAAGAAATTCTAGATTGCTCTTCAGTCTGCAAATTCATGAGATTTAAAGGAGTTCAGTACCACCTGTTATTAACAGGACATGTACACCCCTAGCGTGGCCTGTTTCCCTATTCCTTTTCTAATGCAATCCTTTGTGCTTGTCTTGTACAGCCTATCTAAAATCTGTGGTTAACTGTGAATGTATCCTACCTTTGGGTCCTTTTCCTGGAGTAGATTCTACAGTAGTTTTGCCCCATATAAGTATTATCCCACCTGAGTCTCCAGTGAGCACATCACCATTTCCCAAAAAAGCCAAACATTGAACAAATTTGGGTTTTTCATATTTCTGAAACAAAATAAGCAAAAGAAAGGGATAATTGCTTGTACTCTAAGTAATTAGTATAATGTACCCACACCCATACACTCTACATACATGTAAGCAGAATTTAACCTCTTCTGTTCACCTCTCTGATCAAACTGTTCATGGTAATAACAGAACAAATTTATAGAGAGCGTGAGCAGATCATTCCATTGATTTAAAACTGACCTGATATCAAGACATTCTTACCCCAAATATCCCTTGCTTCCTTGATAATGAATTACCACTCCAGGTCCAGAAAAATATATGAGATTTGCCACAAGTTATTATGGTATTTGCATCAGTTGGATGGAATTCTACAGCAAGAACAACTTCATTTGTAGTCTGAAATAATAACAGAATTCAGATGGGACATTAACTATTAGAAACATACACAAAATCCCAAGTTTCAGAACAGAGATATGAGGAATTAGACAGCTCACTGTACTCTTGAAAGAATTCATATGTGTTCTGTGCTAAATCAACCGTGTCAATGACCACACAATTTTATGTTGGTTTGTTTTTCGGTTGGGTTTTTTTTTACATTCATTACGAGATCTTTACAGAACTTCAGTAGAAAAGTCAGGGGTTTACATTCGCTTTTTAAATCACTAAAGCTTCTGCCCTCTGGAATAGCTAAGACTTCTGCCACAGAAAGTGAGTGGTGTATAAAAGACACTTTTTTGGGGATGAAAACCCTGCTTAGTTTTTTTTACACACTGTTTTGCTATTCTGAATAAAGCTGTGACAGGCAAGTGAGACAATGGTAACACAGCTGCATATGCTGCTACTGAATTACTAACAGCTCAGTAAGTATTTCATCCTTTACCAATAGTTTTTACAAAAATAACAAACCAACTGGTCATTTATCTAACTTCTAATGTATATTCAATGGAACTGTTTTTGAAGACGATCTCCTGGGGGCAATGACTCTACAAAGCACTTAAGTAAATGCCTCAATGCATTTGCTTCTATGGGATTTGAGTTGATGCTTCAAAGGAGCATACATAAAAGTGCTGCTGCATCAGCACCTAGGGAGTACCCTTCCCCACTTCAACATTTTTGGTTCGCTTTAGGAAAACAACCTTCTTAAGCTTCATTTTTTCTTGATGGCCGTATTTATTGGATTATGTTTCTCACATACAGTTTCCTCCACAAGAGCAGAACTGCTATATCCACAAATTGTATGGAAACTAAGAACAGAAAAATTCAACAGCATTCAGGTGGGAAAAGGCACCTTAGCTCAAGGGATGAAACTGTTCACACAACCTATCGTGGAAGGTGCTTAAGATACTGCAAGATCAAGTCCTAAGCATGAATAAGTATTCAAGGGAAAGCTATTCCTGCTAATATTTTTTTAGCCAATTCTGAAACACCAAGGAATTCCTTGGAGAGTGAAAACAGTCAAAACATAATGTCAATAAAATGGGAAATACAAGACATATAGCTTCACCTTAAATATCAGCAAGGAAATTAAAGTAGTGACACAGAATTAACATTAAAATTTACAGAATAGAAAATAAGTAGTATTGGTCAACATAATTTAAAGAAAATGGGTGAAGCAAACCTGATTTTGTTATCTGAAATTGCAGGTTTGTAACCATGTAGACACTTACGCTTGTAATGGTTAAAAAAAATTTTTTAATACTCAGTTCCACATCCATGTAGTATCTCCTCACTTGATATTGTATAATGCAAAGCAAGATGTCTCAAAATATGTACTTCGATAGCAAGTTATTATTGGATTGGGTGTTTCCAGTGGAAGCAACTCTAGAAGAACACTAAGTGCAATGCTGCTGAATGCTTTCTTATTGATAAGAAATTTAGAAGGTTACACAAGAAATCAGGGAAGCAGACAGGACTGCAATCTACCAAAGTACTAATGGACTTCAAATGAGAAGAGACATGTGTACCAAGAATAAATTTCTGGAACTTGATTCAGACAAAAATGAAAATAAACAATGTCTAAAAGTTCTTTTGTTGTTGTTGTTTGGGTTTTTTTGTTTTTTAATAAACAACTACAGATTGAGTCATCATTTCAGTTTCTTTAAAGTCCCCAGGTCCCCCAGGGACCTTTAGATGTTCTTTCCAACTGAATACATTCTATTTTTTTAAATTAAAAAGATATTAGAGAATCGCTTTATTTGCGTTGGCTCTTAGGTATGAGTATAATGTAATTATAAGTGCTTCAATATTCATAACCCTTCCAATATACAAGGCAAGAACACATTTCTTTCGTGGTTTTAACATAAGACAGTAGTATTACACAGATGCAGTTTCCAAGAAATATCAAATGTTCATCTCACAAACTGTTGTATTTATGGGAACAAAACTACTTGTCTTTCAGAATATTAATTTATGCAATAATTACCTTTATTTCTGATATTTTTGATTTCCTCTGCCAATCCCACACAGTGAGCATATGCTCATTAGAGTCATCAATTACACATAAATGAGTACCAGAATCCTAAAAGAAAAAAAAAGAAATGCTGACAAAGTACTATTATACACTATTTAGAAACAGGGCAGGACAGCAGTATTTTAAAACACCACAAAGGTACATTTATAAGTTAAACAAGTCCTTTTAAAGTAATTATAAGATCAATATATCTGGTATTTTCCTTTTCTAATAAAGACAGATTTTTGCATAATCTCACAAAAGATGACCATGCTTCAAATAATTTTCTCCTTAAGTTTTGTTGTTGCCGTCTTTTTCTTGCTTTCTTGTTTGCAATATCATGCTAGTAGCAAAGAGGTTTCTCCCTTTTTCTATTTTGCAAATACTTTGTTTTTGGTTTTCCTCAGTTCAGAGAGGACAGACACACAGCTCCACTTGGTTTTTTCTCCTCTTAAATGTCATGATACATATACACAGCTTTATCAAATTTTGCAAGCACATCTCATTTCATCCTCATGGAGCATTAAGTACCAGCAGTTGCATCATGTAGTTGGTAAAACTCCTGCACCCTTTCTGAATAAAATGATGGTTACACAGCAGAAAGCCTCTACAGTATTAAACAACTGAAATGGCTTATTTTGAACAATTGTACAACAAAATGGTAAATATGGCTACATGGAATTAACAGAGCAGACAGAAAATCTTAGAACAAGAATATACTTATTCACAGCAACACATACTTGCACAAACCAGTTGTTTCAAGGACACGTGTAGAAAGATTTGGAGGAGGCTTTATTTATTTTAAAGTTGATTCTTGGAGTTCAAGCGCATTCTCTACCAAATTATGAAAATAGAGGTGGCTTAAATTTTTATTCCCAAATACTATTATGAGCAGTAAAATGCAAATATACACGTCACACAGAATCACAGAATGTCAGGGATTGGAAGGGACCTCAAAAGATCATCTAGTCCAATCCCCCTGCCGGAGCAGGATCACCTAGATGAGGTTACACAGGAACATGTCCGGACGGGTTTTGAATATCTCCCAGAGAAGGAGACTCCACAACCTCCCTGGGCAGCCCGTTCCAGTGTCCTGTTACCCTCACTGAGAAGAAGTTTCTTCTCATATTCAATTAAGTGGAAAGAAACCCCGAAGGCAGCAGTGTCAATATGCACAGCTCTTGCGCGGGTTAATGAAATTATCTGGCAAAAACATAATTCCAGATACTGCAGGTTCACTGTTTCCATCTAGTGAAGAATCATGTGAGACTACAATAATGTATCAAAATCAGTTTCAGCTGCAAAACAGATCTAATAACTAAAATCTATTCCTCAAAGGTTCCTTAGTGGTTTGTTAGTTTGTTTTGTGGCTAAAATGATGGAACATGTAGTTATTCATCTTGGGAAAAAAAAAAAAAGTATCCTAGTTCAAAAGCTGTAGTGGCTTGTTAGAATGACAGGAATGACAGTAAAATAGTATTTATTTTAACCTTTATTTTTAAAAAGACAAAAAATACACTCTCTTATTTACAGAACAACAGAACCTAGATATAACTAATGTAGCAACATTTCAATATTAAGTGAAACTGCAGCAAAAGGTTAAGTATTTCTTTTCAACAGTTTGCTCAGTGACACAGTTGAGTCTCCATCCTTGGAGATGCCCAGAACCCAGCTGGACACAGCCCTCAGCAGCCTGCTCTGGCTGGACCTGCTGTGAGCAGGAGCCTGGATGAGCTCATCTCCAGACCTTCCTTCCTACCTCAGCTGTCCTGTGAATCTCTTCCTCTATCAGCAAAATATAGCAGATGTTACTTTTCTTCATTATTTATTTTTTACATGTATTAACTCTTTTTGCCCTTTTGCATCTTTTTGGGGGGCAAGAATCAGAGTGTAGGTTTTCAGGAGGTCAGATATGTCTCAGTGCTTTGGCAAAAACACAAAGGCAGCTTAAAGATTAATATACACACATTTTACAAAAAAATAAACTTATGACTTTTTGAAATGAGAACTTTATCAATGCCAAGTAGCACATCAACATTTGCCACTGATTTTTCTGATAAATTCTTTAGGCCCAGCAGCAAGACTTCTGGGTTTTGTTGGTTTTTTGTTTGGTGGGTTGGTTTGCTTTTTTTGTTTGCTTTCCCCTATGGAAAGGTAGAGGCACAAATTGAAAAAATTACTCCCCAGGAAAAAATAGCACAAGGTAATACTGTGAGGGTTTTTTATTTCTTGTGGGTGGATAAAAACCTACCTCAGCTATGTAAACAGAAAAGTTATCCTATCAGAACTCACTAAAATGTTTCCTCACAAACCTCACTAGTAAACTTGTTTATAACACCCAAACAAAAACCCAAGCTCCTCACAAACAAAACCAAACCACCAAACCAAGCACAGACTTCAGTTTCTAGTTAAGGTTTTTCTTGCCTGCTGTTTTTCCATTGTGCTAGTTTGTTACCACAATTTTACACCTGCAATTTCCTGTTTCTCCAGCTAACTTGCTGTCAGCTGGTTTTATAAAGTATACATTGACTTTAATGACACACTTTTAATATCAAAACAGATTATCAAGACAACCACATACAAAAATCTCCAGAGATTTCCTTCCTGTTTACATAGGATTGGACAAATTATTTAACACATCAGGTAACTAGACCTGTCTTACCGCTTTTGAAAAATCCAAGCACCCAACTCCACGCTCAAAAGTCCCAAGACCGATGACCTGCAGCGTCACCAGGCTCACCGAGTCCCACACTCTAACATGGGGTTGAAGAGGCTGTATGAAAAAGGAACGGGACAAACAGTGTCATCAACAGTGAAAGCATCGTATGTAGGTGTCAAGTTTTGTTAAGCAGATGCTACCTGAACTACAAACTGCAGACTGAAATGCAGGATGACCTCTGCTAATGGTGCTGCTGCATAGTATCCTGAAGCTCAAGAGGTGAGAGTAAAGACAATCTTACTCCCTGTGTCAGGGCTACAAACGTGACAGTGGTGTCATGGAGGCAGGAAACAAAGCATGATGGCATCTGATAGTTGTGAAAATAAATCTTTCCCCAATTTAAGCCATTGAACAAATAACGGAAGAGTCATCTTGCATTTCAGACCCCAGATCTAGCATACGTCTGTAAAAACTGAAAATAATATATAAACCCACCAAGGTTTAATCATTAAGTAGGAAAAAACCCCAAACAAATGAAGAAACCCTGGTGCACTGAGTCCCCTAACCACCACCAACCACTCAACGAGAATGCCCATGTTTATATTTCATGCAAGTGCTATCCCAAACCAGCTCAGATTCATAAATGTGAAACAACCACCAATAAAAGGGTAATTAAGTTGTCTTAAGGACAGCATTCACCACAGAAAGTGACAATAAATCATCCCAATAATGGAAAACCAAACCAACCAGCCCTAATGAGTCAATAAATAAATGTTCACTGGAAACCATAACAACATCTATACAAAAAAAACCCCACATCAATTTCTTACAAAACCTAAGAAATTAAGTTGAACATCTGAATAAGAGCTATATTTAATGTGCTTTGACACCTCATTGTCTTTTTTTTCCCCCCTTCTTCTTTTTTTCCCCCTCTGTCTATAACTTCACAAAGATAATCCAATTATTCAAATTCTGACAGTTTGCCACGAGACAGGTACCAGCACATTTAAATGCACTTGCTCTCAAATAAGTAATTTTGTAGGAAAGCTTGACACCTTCCATGAATTCTCAAAGCTAGTTTCCTCTTCCATGAAGCCTTAAGAGTACGCTGACCCACAGAACTGGGGACTTGTTCTCCTCTGGGAGAAGACTTAATGAAAGAAATGTGATGGAAGTGATGTGGCATTATAGATCAATTACATATATACATATAAATCAATAAATCAAGTTTCACATTTGCTTGCAGAATTAAAATTGAGTTTCCTATGTCACAGATAAAGGGCTGTATGAGCTTCTGCTCTTTTTGATGTATGGATGAGTGCTTAGTTGTTACTGTCTTTTTCTAGAGATATAGGCTGTTACCTTAGAAACAGCAAAGTATCTCAGTAAATGTAGTGCATAAAATAAACTGCAAACAGAAGGTGATAATGAGATTACAAAAACCCAAACAACAAAACACTACCTGATTTTCAAAACAAGATACTACTGCTCAACAGCTCTATTACTTACCCTTCCATCTTTATCCACTCCAGCTAACTGTCCTGTTGCAATTCTAATTTTGTCTGGATGAACTGCAAGACTAAGACAGACAGAAATATGACTTGCTTTTGTTGTCATAGCTCTTAAAAACTGAGAGGTTTTTTGTAAATTTTTTTTTTTCCTTTCTCAACAGAAGCCCATGAAGACACTTATAATCCTTAATCCCACTTTTAATGAGACAGCTTGAATATTTTTCATCAATTTCATTACACCCCGTACTGATGGGTTGATCAGGTGATGGCTGCTCGTATATGACCTGGAGTACCAGAAAAGCCACCTCCATATGGGCCCTGGCAAAGGTTTGCACTATATCGGGAGTCCACTGCAACAAAATATACATTGTCTCATGATGAACTTCGTACACACAGTTATGTGCTGCATTTATAAACAGTACAGCATATGTTATGCCTAAACCTACAGATAGCATGAACCAGGGGGAAAAACAGCTGAAAAGTTGGCTGAGGATTTGTACACCCAAGAGTCAGAGGTTACTGCCTCTTGAAAGGAGCTACTGATGTAATTGTACTAATGATGTTCTCCAGTATGGTGCACTACTAGTGTAAGTAAAAATCTGCTTTTGCTTATCACATTTTGCTTTGGAGCTGATGTGAATAAACAGGTACGCATCCTCTAAGTCCTAGTGATTTTTTTGACTGGCCTTCTTTGCCTCTCTGTAAAATTACAAAGGTTAAAAAAGCCACTGAAACAGGAAAGGGGGAGCAGGGGGAAGCCTGAAGAGATCAGACTGATGGACACCAAAACCATTTACAATGCAGCCTAGTTTTCTGAATGAAAGTGAAGAACACAAGACTGACAGTGTTTCTCCCACAAGAAGTAATTATAGTTATCAAAGCACAGACAGGAGAAAAGAGGTTTAGATGGCAACCCTTCTCCACTCAGGTACAGTAGGGAGCTTATGTTCACCGCTACATTATATGCACTACTCTTCAGACTAACATCAAAGTCAGCAACTGCCTTTGCACCCACAATGATGTGGGCTTTAATTTATCTGCGCCTATTTTGTTTTGCTAACATCTTTCTGATTTCCCACAGTCTTAACACTTGGATGGGGCACCTATTAAGAAATGCTAGACTACACCTTTGCCATACTAACTTTAAACCACTAATTTTGAATTAGGCTGACAATTTTTAATTTCTGGGTCATCTGTTTAGAATAATTTACACAAAGATCTTTTCGCTAATCTGCCACTCTTAGATTGTCTACATATGCTGTTCTTCTACATTTAAGCCAAAAATCTTAAACTAGCATAGACTGCATAGCACCATTCATTTGTGCAGTGTTTACTACAGTGAATCTACTGGGAGTGATGAAACAGAAAATAACTACAACTATGATAACATTAATGAACTCATACATACAGTAAGAGAGAATAAAAAAAATAATTTTTGCATCATTACATACATACTTACATGAAAATATTATACACTAACCATTTAACGCAGTCAGTATGACCCAAGTAGTGTCGCTGAGTTCTCTCCTCATAGTTAAATAGTACCACCACTGATGCTATAAAATATACAATTTCTCCGGTAGGAAGGAGGTAAACATTGGCTCGACAGTCTCTTCCACGATACCCATATCTACATTTTTTTTAAGTCAAAGTTTTCATAATCAATGTATACCAGAAAAAAAAAAAAAAGCAACAACTTTTTTTTTTCTTAAAGGATTACTGGGGACCTCTCATGTCAGCAAATGTCTTTTATGTTTTTCCTCTGGAACTATAGCACAATTTCAGTAACAGTGTTTAAAAACCAAAACAAAACCAACCCTGTAGAACTGGACTTCAGAAAACCAAGTCCCTTAAAAAGCGATGCTCATTGATGCTAAAAATAAAATACATAAGGCACACCGAAGTAAAACAAATACAGTGTTGTCATTTTATAAAAATCTCCATGTGAAGTTTCATTAGGTAACAGCAGGACTCACTGTTCTGATTTAATGCTTTTTACAGTAACAGAGCTGTGCATCTGTACCCTGGGCATCACAGTATTACTTTCATTTTCCCTTTTAAAACAACCATGTGAAAAGTCTTAATGCCCTTCAGAAAAAGGCAGGCTTCTCCACAGCAGCTGTCAAGTTCAGGAAATACTTCTTTAGACTGTTTCAGTGTTTTTTTTAAACCAAACAAAACTCAAAAGGAACTGACAGAGTAAAAAACATTCTACACAAAACATATAAAAAGGATGATTTCTGGCAGGAAACCTGCATGACTCCTAGTGACATTCATAAGTTTTACACACTGCAAACCAGCCTCGGTTAGCAGTGATCAAATGTTATTGCAACTCATTATTTCTTTGAAACAGATGCCTTTTTCTTCACCTACACTATAATGTGGCTGTCTGCCTGTATTTCAGTTCCCAGGGTCACTAGGTACAGTTAACATCCTAACTCAGACTTTAACAGTAGCTCTAAGCCTCAAGAAAATGTAACTTCCTTGTTATGTCCTGCACTTCAGAGAGCTCTCCACTTCAGTGCCAGCTAATACACCTGCAACAGCAAGGAAAGCATGGGAAACACATTAAGCAACTTCAGCTAAAGGATTCCAGCCTTAGGTCCTGGTTAATCAGGTAAATAAAAGGAAGTCAAAGACCCACATGAAGAAAGCTGGATGGATGAAGCTGGTCCTTTCTCCTAAAAGAAAGGAGGTGCAGTAGTCAAAGTTTGGCAGTATCTAAACCGACATCTAAGCTGACAGCCTGGCCTCTATTCCTCTACCTTTCTACCAAAAATACCACCACACCCCTTCCAGTGCCACTCCCCACCCCCAAATATCCCCTGCCCACACTACCTTTTCTCTTCTGCAGTCCCATTAAACCACAGGAACACTTGCAAAATTAAACACTAAACAACAAACTCTGTAACTAAACAATAGTTCAAAGAGGTACACTGCATTCGTCAACAAAATCTCGTAAAAGTACAGAAAACAAAACAGATTTATATAATTTGTATCTTGCTGTCTTCCATTTATTACAAAAGAACACAATGGCTCCTCTGAAGCAGAGATTATTCACTTGCTTGCTCGGCAAATGATATTGAGAGAAATGATAATAGAACACAATGCTGAGGGCAGAAAAAAAGGGATGCCTGTTTATCCTCCATCGCTATTTACTTTCCCACTAAACTTTTCCTTTCTTCTTCTTTAAAACACTGATGGAACAAAAAGAAACTCCAGAATGGCTTTTCATAAAAAAACCCCAAACCAAACCACAAACTAAACCAAAATAATCAGACCACTGAACTTTCAAAAATGATGGGCTAGAAAACCAATGAAAATATTTTTTCTATCCTGAAGCATGAAGAACACTATTTTAAATACCTTCTCAGAGGAGAAAGGCAGACCTTGTTAATCTGCTGTATACAATAGGGAGTGTATTGACAAGAATTTAGTAAGATTGACATCTTTGAACATTCATCCTAGAAAAGTATTAATGATTTACACAAACATGTCTTTCTACAGCAGAAGTCTACCATACTAAGCTAAGGCTAAATATTTTGGCACTCACCATTGAGCTCTGGCACTCATGAGGCTGCAAAAGGTGTTTATGTTTTCTCAGTCCTTTCCTTTCCTTTCCTTTCCCCCTACTTTATTAAAGTACCAAAGAGTGGCTGCATTTTCTAGGAAAGTGTTTTTTAGGAGTACGCAAAGGAACAACCTGTTCTGTGGGAGAATTTTTTTTTGCTTTCTCTACTTTCCATCCCAAACTATCTTGAGAGAAAAAGAGAGGGGTTGTTGCTCCACAGCAGTTCTTTTCTTCTCCACACACTCAGCACAAAGCAGCAGATATGTTAATACAATAAATGACTCTCTCTACGTAAAAAGGTGTGACATAATTTTGACGCTTAATTTCCACTAAATTTTAATGTTAATCTCTCAATGACACTGATGTTTCAATCAGGGAAATTCAGAAATAGTTGTCTTCATATTGTGAATGCATCTCACCAATTACAAGGTCTGCTTCGTTACAACATTTGATACGCTTAACAGGTTTTAGCGGTGGGTTTGTTTTTAATTGGCTAAGAATAGCCATCACCCTCATGAAAAGTGATCCAGTGTACAAGAGAATTCAATAGTATATTTACTGCTGGCTTCAACTATTCTTAGAGAGAAAAGCACTAGTGCCAAAAATAATCATATAGCACAGAGTCAGAAATACCCTCCAGACACTGAACTACTATACATTGGGAAAAAGAGTCTATAAAGTCACTGCCCATCAACAGCAGCACTGTCTGTGACCTCTGTAGTTGCTAAATAAGCCCATTTCACTAATACTAGGAATGTCAGATATGCTTTTACCAGTTCTAAAGTGCAGTAGGAAAGACTGTACTACAAAGCAGGGATACCCAAACTGAATTAGTATGCTAAAATGAAATCACTCAGGAACAAGACAGTCAAGAGCTCAGACTTCCCCATGAGCTACTTTATCTTGCCAAGCAGCTTAGATATTTCTTCAGTTGACAGTAATCTGCAGGGCAGACAAAAGCTAAGTGTGTTCTCTTGAATTTATAGTACTGACTATCAGTAGAGGAATATACCTGCAGGACACAGTTCATTGAAAAGAACACTTCCCATCCCAAACCAAGCAAGCAACAAAAAAAACCTAGACAGAAAAACCCACCCCAAGAATCTTTCTATTGTTGCCTTGAAGTTGTTCATAGTTGATCAGCATCTTCCAAAACAATAATATCAAAAGGAAAATGCAATTATAAACAACCACCCAGAAGGCAGGAGAATTAAAGGCATTCAAAACAAAACTTAAGAGATTGAACAATTTAACGCTCAATTGACCTTTCAGTTGCAAAACACTGACATTACTGAAATATTCTGTGAATCTCTGTCCCCATGACTTTTTAATATTAGGTGTACAGGCTTCAGTTTGCTATCGTATTTGGAAGTGACAGCTGGCTTGCAGATTTCTTTCCCTTGCTAAACCTATGTATGAAGTATGAAATCTCCTGCTGCTGTATCATCCCATCTCCAAAACAGAAGAGCAATTTTGTGCAATTTCACAGAGACCAATATTAAGCCCTCATAAATTTCGTTGCCTTTTGCTTGTTGTTTTCTTCACCACTGTATCCAAAAGATACAATGACATTTTCTTTAAAAAAAAAAAAAAAAAAAAAGGGATGATAGGATGACATTTCCTTAAACAAATTCTAAAAACATATCAACAGTTTGTTTAGACTGGATTTATTTCACTTTAATTAGCCCCCAGCAGGAAATTGGTTTAACATGCACTTAAGGTCCTTGGACATTAAATGTGTGTCCACACTGGGATTTGCACCTACTTAACTGAGGGGTGTGATTTCATGATCAGTTTTCATCAGTCCAAACTGCTACTGAAAAAGTAGATCTGATCTTCCTCCAGTATGCCAGTTCTAGCCCTTGCATGTTTGTGGGGTACATCAAATTAACGGAGTTGATCCCACTGAAAGTTAACTCCACAAAAAAAAAAGACTACATTTCAGCTACAAATCAGTGACCAATTCACACTCCACAGTCATAAGAGTGCCAGTATTGCTACCCGAGAGCTGTGACAGTAGGAAGACTGGGCATCACAGCTTTGCAAAGCATGAGTAAGAGCTCTGTTTTTCCCTCCAGTCAGACTTTTAATCCAAAACTGTCCTCCTTTATAGCCTAAGGTTCCACAGTCTTATTGAAAAGTTAAGAGGACATGAGCGCCACAGCTGCTCTTCACAACCAAGCACATTACAACACAACATTATCTGTTTCAAACTTCTATTAGTTAATAAAGGCAGAAAAAATAGAGAAACCTTCTTTCCTAAAGTAAGTAACAAGAGGTGGCTTAAAATACACATATGCCTTAGTCACCAACAGATATGCTGTGAGGGATATGAGCAGCCTCTGTCTGTACATATCTTGACATATGATAGTGTATCATCAACATTCCTAAAAATCTTCCTGCTTTCAGCAACATCAGAAGGATCAAACCTGAGATTATTACACCAACTCAAGTGCTGCCTAGACTTGCTTTTTCACTGAAGTACTAAGAATCCTACTTATACAATCACAGCTTACTGGAAGAACCTGCAGAGATGAGGGGGTGACAGGAAGACCCAAATGTGTGCACAATCACAGCCCGTATAATGAACTTAATGTCTGACCTATTAACCCTGGAGAATTGTCATCTGCAGCACACCAACCTCATTCTTCAAAGGATGAACTTATATTTAGCGTGTTTAATGCAAAATAGCCTCCAAGAAATTAACTCCTTCACTTGGAAGCTGAAACACAGAAGCAATGCAAAAGATGGCTGCTGCTTGCAATCCTTGCTCTGTAGGTAAGGACAATGAGAAATTCAAGATCTTCCATAGCTCTAAAACCTCCTAAAAACAAACAGTGATTGAAAACTAACAATGTTCCTGAATGCAAAGCCTACATTAATACAGTGGGGACATTTTTGAAACTCTGTAAATCTCCAAAGACATTTTTTCACACTAAAAATAAATTGCAATTTCAACAGTAAAACAAAGAAAAAGAACAGCTTTTCTGACTACATATTTTGCAGTTTAAAGTCATATTACACAGTAGCTACAAACCATTTCAACTGTTATATTAAGCTTTTTTCCCTACTTTTAAGTAATTTTTATCTCTGAACAAAGAGATAAGACCAGTTTCTAAAGGAAAAACAAACAAAAAAACAAGACAAGACAAAAAGGGAACAGCAAGTAGTTACTGATATCAAGGATACACCCACTCCAGTTTTAACTTTTCAGGAGGCAGCTCTGTCCTAATATCATCATAGTTTTCTACATCAGAAGGAATGAACATTGTGATTGGTCGACCTCGCATGAACATCTTGATATATTCTCCCTCTGTTGAAACAAAAAAGCGTATTAATCATATGGCAAGTTTACACAAGAAATAAGCACAAAAGAAACCAGTAATAAGCACAGAGATGCAAATAACACTTGTGATTATTTTTGAAACACAAGCTTGGTAAAGGCCCAGATTATTTTTTTTTTTAAAACAGAACACTAACACACACGCACACACGGTAAGCGTTAGTTGAACTTGTGATAGAACAGACTGAGCATGTAACATTTAAGATATGCAAATTAAATTAAAAATGCAAATTTCAAATTAAAATTAAAATCTTAAATTTAATAAATAAGTAGTGACAGAATCACAGGATAAGGTATTTCAGGTTGAACAGGACCCTCTGGAAGTCTTTAAGTCCAACCTCTGGCTCAGAGTAGGCTCAGCTGTGAGATCAGACTAGGTTGTTCAGGGTTTTGACTAGTCCAGTCCTGAAAACCTCCAAGGATGGAGGTAGTACAACCTCTCATGGCACCTGGCTGTCTGCCAGCACCCCTAGGGCTTTTCCAGCAGCGCTGCTCCTTGCAGCCCCTCTGATCCCAGCCTGTATCCCTGTCAGGAGCTCTTCTTTCCCCCAGGTGCAGGACTTGGCATTTGTCCTTGCTTGATTTTGTGAGGTTCCTGCAGGCTCAACCCCCCAGCCTGCCCAGATATCCTTGGCTGGCAGCTCTACCCTTCAACTTATCAACTGGGCACCCTGGTTTGCTGACATCTGCAAACTTCAAAGTGTCCTGTTGACTGCTTCAGGTCATTGCTGAAGAAGTTAAGCAGGACAGGTCCAGGACAGACCCCTGCAGACTCCACTGTTACCTACTGGCCACCAGGCAGAGTATGACCATGATCCTCTGAGGCCAAACATCCAACTTGTTTTTACCTATCTAGCTGGCCACCTATCCAACCATAACGGCCAAGCTAAGACAGAAGGATACTGCAGGAAAAAATGTCAAAAGCTTTGCTGAAGAATATAATCTGGAATTATGTTTAATCATAAAGTAATACACTAAGCTGAATTATTAATTCATTGAAATAAGTCCAATTGCATGCTATTGAATATTACATCATATCCTGAAGAATGGAAAGGAGCGACAGCTCCTAATGAGTCCAGCTATAGCACTGTCTGTAGCTACAACAAAACACATGCATATCTCTGTTGGGGCACCCAAGCACTTCACAAAGCTTCAAGAGTACTTTTTCCAGGAACATGAGATTATTTTCCATCAGAGAAAACTAATTATAGAGTAGCTGAGTGGCTTGGTCAAACACATTAGCCAGTCGCTGGAAGGGAAATCATCTGGATTTAGGGAATACATGATTGCAACTACTATATTAGGTGCCCTACAGGAGCCTTCCCTCCACACTATGACAATAATAATTTTCTAACTTCAGCAGACCAAAAAAACCATTCCTTGGAGACTTTTAAAAGCTTTTACGCCCTACCCACACAACAAAACTAGCATTGTAGTGCTGTTTTAACTATGGTTAAATAGGGCCTCAAAGCCACAAGAATTAATGCCAGCTTCCAACACTGCTGACATAGGAGTTTTATTTTGAAAAGCACTGATGACAAAGATCCAATTATTTCCCTAATTATGCATCAATGAAATGGTAACTTTTTATCACACTTCAACTTCTCCAGTAATTAATATCCACTGTTAATGTAACCAATATCACAAACCAAAAGTAATAAAATACTCTGCGTGAATCTGGAACTCCAATACGTTTTATGATTAGAGATTTGAAAAATCACAGCAAACAGATGGAACTCAGAGTTTCAAACCAAAATGTAAATAGTTGAGTAGGTCTGGAGTAAAGAATAGCTGTGAATTAGCAATATGGTATTAAGAAATCTCCAATCACATTTGATGCAACCAATATTGAGCTCCAAAATCCAGATCTTTAAACAATTACACATAGGGGGAGGAAAAAAAAAATAAATCTATTTTGACCAAATCATGTAATATAAATCCAGTAATTCCTAGCCAGAGAAAGAACTACCCATGAGCTTGCGTGGTTTTAACATCCCTTGTCAAAGTATTGCTCAAATTTAACTAGGTCAATGAATTCATGTACCTGGACATAGGCTAGTTAAAAGTACTGTACTACATGATACACACTTTGAAGGTTTCGTAACACAAATAGCGTAATTTTTAAAAAACTAGTTTTTAAAAAAAAACTATTTAAAACTGTAGTTTAATTTCTTGACACATAACAGTTTTAAGATTTTTTTTTTCTTTTATGAAATCAATCATAGTTTACCAAATTTATCAAGTTCCGAGACTTAAAAGATATGATTAATATGACTCCTTTTCCACTTTTAGTATGCTCAAGTCTACCTTCTGAGACTGAGAATTCATTCTGCCTGACTTGTGTGTTGCTTTTGACCTTGATAGTGGGTTTACTCTAAGCTGGGGCCAAGAGAAGGGAATTTTCCTATGACAGTCCAAACACAACTGAAAGCTAATACAAAAAACTCCAGAGTCTCAAAAAATAATTTCTGAACAGAAATCATAACACTTGAGCAATGTAAAACTAAGACATGCATAAAGGGTTTTCTTTATTTAGAATATTAATACAATGAAAGTTGAGCCATTTAAGTCTAGTATCAAAGGAACAAATATCAAGAAGATGAATAACAGTTGTCCCACTTCTAAGAACAAATACAGCTTCTTCAAATGAGAAACCTGTGAGTCCATCCACCGACAACAGTAGAAAAATTTCCTCAGATCATATATCAAAGAACAAAGACAATAACTTCCCTGTAGCTAAATTAGAAACAACAGTTATTTTACCATATGTGCATTGTTTAATTGCATTGCTGAGCAAAGCTAAAGATTGGTGTTGTCACTAGTTTGACACATATATTAGATAATTACTCCAAACTAGTAACATGTTTCATTTTTTCACCAGAATATTTTTTAATAGTACTTATTTTAGAAAGATAAAATAACACTAGCTAAAACCAAAAGTAACTTATTAATAATGACTTTTCTATTAAAATCTGTTACACTCGTATAAGTTAAAGCACAGCATAGCCTGAGGGTACGTAGAAAAGACCATTCCTTTGTGCAAGTGAAATTCTTGATTTAACACTTAGCTTGGCACTTCTGGTTACACAAAAACGGCGCAAAATGACACCACAAATTTAGGAACAAATATTTCATTGCTGCTTAGAACAGTGGAGACAAGCTACAACTGAAATTTATAGGGATGGAGACAGTTGCACCTGTCAGACTCTGCAGATGAGAGAGATGAGTCCAAGAGGAATTCAGTCTCTGGCCAGAAGAGAAGAGGCTCTCCTGGAGCTCAGGGAAAATATTATCGGCAGGGCACTCAGGCACTAATTATCTCTCTGAACTTCTCCATTAAAGAAAGAATGTCTTTTGCTTTTATTAGCTAGTTGCATGTTATTCAAGATCACCTTTCAAGAGACATGTTTAACGCACTTGTCAGAGAGATATAGGCTAGGTATAACTTAAGTCTCTCCCTACAAAAGAGGGAGGATTAAAAAAAAAAAAAAGGAGATAACCTACTGAAAGACTTCTGCCTAAGACTTCAGCAGGATAACCTGCAGGGCATATATAATATTAATGTAAAAATCTTCTGAAATACTAGAAAGGATGGCAGCCTATCAACAAAACCATTCTCCAACAGCAACTAATTGCTGGAGGCCAAATTCTTGTATTTGTAAGTTAAGAAAACCAGTGATTTAACTCTTTCATAGCACACTGGCTCAAGTGAATGCTCAAAAGCAACCTGAAAAGTACAGTTGAAGCTCTGTAGATAGCATACCCAGGTGCCATGGATTATCCACGCCACATAAAAAGGAATAGCTAAGGCCTACCAGTTCCCACAAAAGACAGCACCAAGTGGATGCACCACTCTGGCTTCAGGGTCCAGCTCTTCACCAGGAACAGCTGTATCTGCTTTTGTGCAGCTTTGAGCTTAAATTCGCAGCCCTTGCCAAATTCTGCTTGGCTCCACAATAATTCACCTCTGGACCCTCAACAATCTCTTTGCACAAGTGTCAGGGGACACAGGATCAGCATTCCCAAATTCTGTGCCCAGGACTGGCTCAGGCTTATTAGACTCACATGGGAGCCTTATGGGTGTGCTGGACCCAAGCAAACTCCATGCAGGTCTCAGCTCTCTGTGGGATCCCCAGAAGTCTGGGGAAATTATTAACTCAGCCCTCACAGATGTAGAAACACAATCTGACTACACCATGGCCCAGTCAGCTGAAGGGTTTCTGCATTTGTGTTTTCATAGTGAGTGGTTCAAACTTCACACAATTAACCAGCATGTTAGAGCCCTTTTCCTCACCATTTGATTCTGGCAGACAATCTTTACAGGTAAAAAAACTGCTAGAAACTCCTGCATGATGTGATCTTTCACTTTGAATAATTTAATTTTTTCTTACACTACCCCAGGCTTCAGGAACATCTAGGTCCTATGGTATTAAAATCTCAGCTTTCACTGTATCAGTTTGGTGTCTCATCTTTATTCCATAAATGCTCCTACTTTCCTATGTTAAGTTCATTAGTATAAACACTAAGCCAAATAGGTCCCAACAGGCTGGAGGCAGATGTTAGTCACAGACTATCTACTGCAGGTTCTTTGAAATTTTACAGCCTGCTAGAGAGGAATAAATATGTTGGTGAAACAAGGTGCTGCTCCTGATAAGGAACCCTAGAAGGCTGCCTGACCTGCAAGGAAACGAGTGCATCTTCTTCACTGACAACCACTGTAAGCCTTACTTTGCATGCAAGGGAACTGCTGCTAAAGCACGCAACACCAAAGACCCCACCAAGGACTAAAACTAGGGGCAAATAAAACTGTCTACATTTGTAGACAAACAGTAGAGAGAGGCTGAAAATTTTCTGCAAAAAACTTTTATCAAAAGGATATTCCTATTAACATAAACAAGCTTTTAGTCAGACCTCATACCAAAAAAAAGAAACAAAACAAAACTTAAACAAGAAAGAAAAAGCAGCACAAAGGTAACAGTAAAATTCACCTTCAAATTTTGCCTATTAATTTGCTCTTGGAAGCAAGTTTAACACCCAGCAATTTAGGGAAAGCAAGCTGGAAGGTAAGACCAATGAAGAACACTGCAGGTGATAACAGCAAATACATCGCAACACAAATTATCTGAAAGGCTGAAGTTTGTGCTTCCATGAAATCAGCACTGAAAGACTCATGCAATGACACTTAAACAATTTATTACTTTCTGTGAATCGCATACATAGGGGAATATAGAAGGTTTTCAGAGGAAAAGAATAAAAATAATAGGAACTGAAAGGAGGAGGAAAAAAAAATAATCAAAAGTCTTTGTAGAGTAACTAAGAAATATCTGAAGAGATGAACAATTTAGGAGACATGAAAGCTACTGTTTAGATCCTTCAGAAATTTAAGTGACATAAAACCAAAATCCTCCTGGGTTTCCAATAAACTTTCAAAATGAGAGGAATACACAGTAATTTCCTAGAAGCAAGTGAGAAGCCCTCATCTTCATTTACTGGTTTCTTCAACAAAAACGGACAAAATATTAGAAGAATGCATTTGGTATCAGACTATTCTTCATTATTTAGACAGACTTTGAGGCAACCCTGCAAGTCTGTGCTGTATTTAACTGCTCTTCAGCTAGCAAGTGTATGCATAATGGGAAGTCTAATGAGCATATAGCAGATTATATATAGAAAAACACACATTCAAGAGTAGATAATAGTGAATAAATAAAATTATCTGGTTTTCTACACGGTTATAAGTTTAATTCTTAAGGAATCATTACAATAATTTTATCTTGCAAATTATTAGTGACTATTTTTCAATAGGTCCTACCCCATCTAGTTTGAAAGAGCAACATGGACTGACATATCAAAACCCCCAGCTCAGTTCTACTTGTGTGAATCTTACCCTTAAAGTGAATTACAAGCAAATCAAAAACCCTAAAATACTCCAACTAGCTTGGCCAAGCAGAACTCTCTAATAACATACAATAAACTACCACATCCAGAGTACATTTATTAATCTGTCTTCACCTTCTAGTTGCTTGACCAGTGAAGTTACGCTTTTTAATACTACAAATAGCTTCTTTCCCACAAGCTTTCTGCTTTCAGGCCTGTGTCCAAGAACTCAGTAGGACCACTAAACCGAGGGACAAAGGCTTAGAAGCCTATTTCTAACTTAAACCAGTGCTAGCAGCACAGAGACAAATACCATGCCCAGACCATTACAATATAAGTTGCAGTGGAATTAAAACGCAGGGACAGATCTGCCATCTCCACCCGGAGCTATGTGCCAATGCTTGCTGAACCTGACCAGCTGACACGCACTGTCGCTACTGAGCACTAGAGCAGTGCAAAACAAACAGCTGAGGAAAGCAGATGAGATGAGAGATTTGCCTCGGTTTGAAATGATTTTACAGCTTGCTTTGTGATTTCTTAATAGATCATTGGTTAATCATTTTATATAACTTGGTAAGTAAATAATAGTTAAAACTCTGTTTTTGCACATACCAGGTGACATTAAGAATCTAGGTATAAAAAAGAGTTACCATGTGCATTGAAATAATTCAAGTTTAATATTAAATTCTAGCATTTTATTGAAAAAAAAAAAAAAAAAAGACTCAAAAAGGAGTACTGGACACAAACCAGCTCAGTAAGGCTATCTAAATGCTCCCTGCTTAAATAATAAAATCCTGACTTCGCCAAGAATCAGTGATAGAAACTCCAAAATATCAGACTGTTTTTCCTGACAGTATCTGTGGTTTTTAATAATACGCACTGTGCCTGAATAAAAGCAAGCAGCCTAATAATAATGATATAGACTGGGTCTCCATTTGCCTTCAGGTATATGAGCACCTCCAACAAGCATCTGACAGAAAATCTGTCTGATGAAAGCACTGATCCGAGGCAGTTCCTGAATTCTGCTCCCTTAGTGGATAGGACACAGTGTCAGTAGGGTAAATTTTTCCATTGTGTGCTTCACAACTGCCCACTTCTGCAGTGCTAGAACTATAGCACAGTTAAACTAACAGTAGAAAAAGTACTGGAAACTAATAAAGCATAATCTAAAAAGAAACAAACTTAGGAATGCAGTGAATGTTTTTCATTAATTCTTTCACATATGGTTTTTATTGCCATCCAAAAATGTCTAAATGTCTCTTATTACTTTATAGTAAGTGAACAAGTGATTCATATACGGAGCTATCACTGAAAACCCAACTCAAACATGAAATCTCAGTGAAAAAAAATTACCTTTTATCTTAATATAAGCCAGGTCTTTAACTTCTGGGTATAAAAATATGAATACTTTATGATTAATACTTTAAATATGTCTCTGCTGAAGTGAAAAGCAAGATGGATTTTATAAGCAATTATAAACACCTGCTGGTAAAGAATTTAAAAGAATAACTTTAACTAGTGTCCTTTTAAGGCTGTGGTAAGCACCTGTTCATTTCATCCATAGCTTTATTGGATTTTCAGAGAATTTTAATACCTCCTTGGTACTGGATTTTATTGTTAAAAGGTTGTCATGGTTTACAAGGATAAACAAACAAATATTCAAAAATAAGCTGAGAAACATAAACCCAAAAATCTCTTCATCAAATGTATGGAAGTGTGTATAATACTTCCCTCATTGGACTGGCATCATCAAAGTACTCCTGTCCATACTACCTCTGCTCTAGCACATACCCAGATGGCATAAAGCTCAGGACTAACCTTAACATGGAGTAGATGCAACTCAACCCAACTGGGAGAGATAAAGGCACTGAGGGAACAAAACTGGGTACTGAGATAGAAGGTCCATGACGAACACTGGCAACGTGCATAGCCTTGACATGGTGCTGGGCATAGGAAACTCAACTGCTTGCCTGCAAGGCAGCTGCAGGCTGCAGCTCCCCAAGCTGCTGCTGGCAGGAGGATTGTCTGGGGGACTCCATCCCAAAGTCAATTCAGACATTGAAGCTAATGCCTTTCACTGCTGAAGCTCATCTAAGATTCTTACTTGCTCCTCAAGTCTTTCACTTTTATAGCTAACAAATACTATCAACAGAAATCACGATGAACGTGTGCAGATGGTGATAACACAGTATTGCAGTAACTTCTGCTGCTAGAAGATGCCGAGAACTAAATGTACAAAACCCACGTTTCTCTGTGTTTTGTGGTAATGACATGTTTCAAAGCAGCTTCAATAGCTGAATCAAGAAAAGGAAACAAAGAGATTCCAGGATGTTCAAAGCTACACAGAATTGTCATCCTCCATCCTATTATCCCATGCAAACACCTTCTGCTATGATAATTTGCAATTCCGCTATGTTTCCAAACTTATTTTATAGGTGTATAAAGACACTGAAGTATTTCTATATAGATTTCCTTTGAAGCCTGACAGTTTGCACACCAGCAGTCTTCCCAAGAGTCTCCTTCACAGGGATTTCTAGGAAGCACACTGACACAGCCGGTAGCATGGGAGGTGTGTGCCGGAGGTGGCCGGAGGGTTTTGCACATGGCCTAGTGAAGTGAGCAGCTCAGGGGAGCTGCTCTAACTTAATTAACATCACACTGGTGACTGCTTGTCTCTGGAAGCAAAGGCTGACAAGCCACAAAGGACTGTTAAAGCAGTTACAACTTTTCATGCTTTGGGGTTGTAGAATAGGAGTGTCCAGCACAGTGTGAGCAAAGGCTGCCCGTTATCCCACCCTGCCCAGGGCAACTCTGTCCAGCTGCACAGGATTTACCTCCAGAAAACATTTTAACTGTCTGCGCAATTCTTCAACTTTCTGACTAGTTGGGTCAAGGTGCCAACTGCAAATTGTTTTATTTATGTGGCAACTATGGAGTACAAAACAGGCTAAAGTCACCTGCTCCAAGCAGGATGTACGCTGCAGAGAATTGGCTGAGTATTGTTAAGCTTGTACTGGAAGGGATGGGGGGGACCCCTCCACAACTACAGTAACTACCAGGTGGTTAATTCTGTGGCAGTAAACACAACACAAAACCTAACACAGCTACACACACACATACTCTAAAAGCTGTCCACAAGTACACTCATTGGTACATATTAAAAAAAAAAAAAATCTATGGAGGCTCAATCCTGCTAATTGCAACTTCATCCATCTTAAAGGTAGAATGATGTTTTGCCACCATACGTGTTTAAAATGTTAGTAAATGCATTTTCTGTGTCAGGACTTTCTCTTCATCTTCCATATATATGGGGGCACTGTCATCTGCATCATATTTCTCTTTCATCCCAGTTGGGCTCAGAACAGACTATGGCAGGACACACATGGAAAGCATTTGTTCATCATTCAGCGAAAGCTCACATTATCTTCAGAGTAACACAATGGATGGCAGGGTACACAACGAGGCCATGTAAGGTAGAGCTACCAGGATGAGAGAATTGAAGGACAGCCCATTCTTGTCAGAACACGTAGAATTGTAGAAACACATTGTAAGGAAAGAATTAGTACTGTAGGTATTTTAGCTGTATGCAACTTGGTTTTGTGAAATGTTGTGTTTGGTACAAAGGGTATTTCTTAATATAACAGTTTTATATAATTCTTGCAAAGCTGAATTGCAGCTGGTCTGGACACAACTGATTAGATTTTTTTTTACAGTAACCATTGCTGTGTATGTGTACCATTCCACAGCTGGTGTTAAGCAACCTGTCATAAAGAAACATTTCTTCTTTGTTCCTGATGCATATGCATGCTCCTTCACCCTTCTTGGCTTTGAAGGATGCTTTTGATCAGCAACAAATTTGAACATTTTTTAATCTGTAATTTCTCTGAGAATTAGAAAAAGATAAAGCAATTGGTTTCAAGCTGATTTTGCTTTCATTACAACAAGTGATATCTTAAACTTTAACAAAAATGGAGTGGTTTTTCTTTTTGAAAGAAAATCCAGAGAAGACCAAAAGTAATCGAACTGTGTATTATGTAATCTTGCTTACAGCACAGATTTTGGAGACTACAGATTTGTTAATTAGCAGTAAAAAAGCATGAGACAGAACCTCTGTACATATAGATATTTGGTGTACAGCATGCACTTGGTTTACATGCTTTAGTTTTGCAACTGCATGCTTCAGTACAGTTTGCAAGACATCAAAGCAGAGTAGTTTTGCGACACGAGAAGTGGATTTATTTTGTTGTCACATCGCATCACATCCTTTTCCTGTCTGAACAAGCCAGCAGCAGCAGGTAGCCACAGAATGCAAGATTCATTGGTGCAAAGACATACACTTTAGAAGAGACTCATTTTTCATTTTAGGAGACTATATTAAAACCTTCAGTCTCTGTTCTTGTCTAATCAGCATGTATATGTTGTAATATTGGCAAGACAGAAAGCTGAGATAAAACAAATCTTTTAGTTGGCAGTTCCTAACATCCTGATTATCTTAGGCAACAATGCAAGACTTCTACTATTTGACTTCCTTATTTGAACACACATTCCTCTCTGAGGAAATTATGCGTGTAGTGATTTATTTCAGACTACCCTCAAATAATTTGCACATGAATTACAATGTGCATATGCATACAGATTTCCATAATAAGAAAGCTGAAATATTTATTGAAATCCTCAAAGCTTTTAAGAGATCATGCACTGATGCTCTTTGACAGTGAAAAGCCAAATAAAAGATTTGTGAGAGCGCTAAATTAGAAAACGATCAAAGGGCATAGCTTAATTCTTACCTTGGCTGTTTTTTTCACGAGTTGACATTTTTGCTGGTTATGGGACAGAAATAAAATATCTTAAAACTATTTCTAAAGTCTTACACCTGCTTGGATGAAGACTGGCACATAGGTCAAAGCTTTAGATTTTTGTTTTCAGAACCTCTCTGACAAAATAATCAAAAGAGGGATTTTGTTTCATAGAAGTAAAACAAATCCTCCCACCACCCACCAAAAATTCCTGTCCTTTCTGAAGTCCCAATTTGATGAGACATTTCTCCACAATTTCAAAGATCCTTATACAGGTTTTGAGTAACGTTTGGCCAGATGAATTCTTGGAATAATTATTAAAGCTATTTTAGCTCTATATCGCTGTTTCATAAGCTTACGCCCTAATGAATTTAGTTACAGGAAATACTACTCAGTCAAAAGCAAATCTTTTCAACATCATCCGCTACTTTAAAATAAATGTTTTTATTTACCTTGGCTGACGATGACATCTTTGTGCCTGGGGAAAGATTCAAAATAGTATCATTAATAATATGTGAAATGCTTAGCAAGCCAGTATCATCTAGCTCTTACATTATTGTATTGGGCAATCTTATCAGTGTCCAGTGTAACTGTTGTATAGGATGCTACTTAACTAATCTTGGTCATTGTAGCATGTTTTTACCCATATTTTATTTTATGCAGTTCACTGTATCTTTTGAGTAACTTAAAAGTCTTTGGCCCTATGGCAAGGGTTCCTAAGAATCACTGTGGTAACAAAACAGAAAAAGCTTTTAGAAATAAATTATGGAGGGCATATTTTTTGTGCACAGAAAAATCCAATTTGAGAGAGCAAACTTGTAATAACCAAATGTTTTAAGCTAACAAACACCCTCAGGCCTGCATGCAAAGCATTTAACACCTGTCAAAATAAGCTGTCAGCACACAACATCACAAATTTTTCTGGGAATTAACTCTGTTGGACGTGGGGTTTAAAGGTAAGCAAGTTGCAGTTTCATCTAAACTGGATCCATGCAGCGGTTCTGGATGTTCAACACCAAGTCTTCAAAGGAGTGCAGTTGAGATGTCTCTCCTCATCAGAACAAGGAATGATCTACTCACAAAAAAAACCCTCAACCCTTTTTTTGGATGAGGAAAAAAATACTAATTTCCAGCATCAGAGCTACTTCTTATCAGAGCAACACTCCTTGACAGGAGAATGTACTGCCCAAAAAACCCTTTTGTATTCATTTGAAATTCAGCAGGAAGGTATGAGTGGCATCCAGTATTTTTAGCTGGATGGAGGTCAAATTTTTGTAACGGTGACAAAGGGTCAAGCGTATGCATGAGGAAAGTCATCTCTGGCTATTGGTCAAATCACCCTTCACCACACTGCCAAATGAAAAAACTAAAACTGGATTCCTAGTCTTGCCTCAAAAGCACTGAATGATGGGCTTGCCGTGGGAACCCTCTTACTTCTTAGGGCCTTATCAGACTGATTTACAGCTCAGTGCTGGCTTAAAGTCTGAGCTTACCAAACAGTTCATAGCCTGAGCTGGTAGCTCAAAGCATATGTAAAGCATTTCTGAACCGGGGCCCACATTAGGGGCTGAATTCTATTCCCTTGCACAAGACTCGGGTAACTTCAGCCAGATTAGGACATTTCTTAATTGGGAATGATAAATGCAATATAACAATATGTGTTTGCACAATACCTACCAATTCTTTTAGAAATTTGGCACACAGGATGTTAGAAACGAGTATTAATGTGTGCTCCTGAATGCAAACAGTGCTTTTATTATAAATCTGAATATAAGAACAAGATAAACAATACAACACCCAGTCTTCAAGCAGATGATGGTCTACAATTTATAGTGTTTAAAGCTTTGTTGCTTTTGTCAAATACTTTAAGAAAGTAAGAAAATACAACAGCTTCAAATTACAGACAACTTTCTCTAACAGTAATTAATCCTAATGTTTCCTTGGCTGCTCTTTTGTTAGATACCCGATTTCTCTTCTACGTCAGAGACTGCCGAAGGGCAGCATTTAAAGTCTTTTAGAAAATAAGCAGAACCTCAGGAAAATGAAAAAAGATCCCTCTATTTTGACCATGCTGAAGCAATATACAAAATATCGACAAAAGTAAAACTTACTTTTTAGTATTAGCAAATTTAAAGTATATACCACATTGAGAAATATTTTAGTAGCATAACAAACACCAAGAAAAGAAACTTGATAAGTAGAAATCAAGACAGAGGGTTTTTTTCATTCCAAAATATTACCTAGCAGTATCCTGCTATAATCTAAATTGTCAAAGAGCTTTTAAATTCCAACAGTGAAAACCAATTACAAAAGGAAAAGAAATACTTGCAAAATACATAACCCATAATCCCTCATACACTGCACTTCATTGCTCTGCAGATCTCTTCAGCCTAAGTACAAAGCTTTTAGTAAATGTACTGATATCCACACCCAAGACCGATTTAAGATGTTTTTGTTCTTTCCATTCCTAGGAAGGATGGAATGCACTTGCACTGCTCTTGACTCTAAGTATGTATTTTACAGTCTTTTATGCAAGCTAAGGAGAACACTATAGACATGATCATAAAAAGACTGGAAATTACTCTGAAAGATCTGGAGAGTTTTATTTGTGATAGTGGGAGGGGTTTTCAGGTAGTTCTGCCTTGAACCAATTAATGGCTATTTGAATGAAGATTGACGAACAGAAGTAGGAAATCTGCAGATGACATCAAGCTGGGAGAAGCCATCAGCATACTGGTGGTTTCTTAGCAATAGGAGAGGGATCAGTCAAAAAGCCAACACAATTTCAACAAATTCAGCAAAATCAAAAAAAGAACCTAGGTGTATGAATACAAAGCGAGAAGTCCAACTGGTAAAGAGTACTGAGGACAAGAAGTGGGTCACAATAAAGCTCAACGATGTGGAATTGCAGTAAAAAAACAAATTCTTGTCCTTGTGCTGACAGGAGTCGGTGAAGTAACTACTCTGTGCTATTCATCCCTGGTGAGGCATCCACTGGAGACCACAAACTGAAAGAACTTGCTGCTGAAGAAGAGCATGAGAGGGATGATGGGCTACAGCACATCACCTACTGAAGGTGAAGCTGCAAAGAAGATCCCTGCCTATTATACAGAACCTGCAATCAGGAACCTGTCAAACAGTTAATTTGATAGACCTACCTGAAATCAAAAAAGTATATTCTTACTATTACAATCTGCTTTAGAAACACACATACAATGTCAAATACAGTAAATTAACATCAAGGAAATACATTTGGCATTTTCAAATCAGTTTTAATTAGCAAAAAAAAAGCTTCACAACAGTGGCATTAAGCCATAAATCTTAACTCAAATGGGCAACATTAAAATACATTTACTCTCAAATCCTGAATTCACATTTTATAGTTATTTTAAGATTCCATAGGCACCTGTAGTGTCACATTAGCAGGTCATACAAGTAATTACTCCTAGTAAAAACAAATTGTCTTAGCATATACATAAGAGTTCACTAAAATTATGCAATTTCACAGTATTTTGACTCTAAAGTTCACTTGCTTTTATGTACTGAAGTGATACATACTTGTCTGCGTTCTTTGTCACTTTTGATATTAATTTAGATGTTGATGCTACTCTCAGCAGCTTGTTACGACTGTCATCTGAACTTTCCCAAGCACTGTGAGGTTTTTCCACAGTCAAGGACTTCTTTATGCTAGAACAAACAAGAAAATATTTTAAAATTACAAGATAATAAGATAACAATAGCTGGAACTGGTATGCAATGGACAGATCAAGCAGCAGGAAACAAAAGCAGAGCTAAGTCTTCCTTCAAGTTGAAGCATGAAATAGGAAAAAAAGATTATCCAAAAAGTTCTAACTGGATGAACGAAAACAATTGAGCAAGACAGTTGCCAAATGTTTTATCCATTCCTTTCCATTTCCAAATGCTCTTACATAAAGACTTGAACAAAATAACTCTATACTTCATTACTATACTGATGAAGAATTACAAAAGTGGGAAAAAAAAAAAAGTGAGGCTACAGTATACTAGCCGTAAAGAATAAAACATCTTTTTAAAAAATCACTTATGGAGGTAACAGAAGTAGAAGTTTTTTCCCCTGATTAACTGTTCACCATCTTTATCATGCTGCTTTCTGAGGTAGAACAGTTCTATCAGATTACAGTTTCACATGGTTGTTTTGCAGATAGAATATTCTAAACCATATTAATGGCTTTAATCTTTTTGAAACAAATGTCTGCAAACTTCTTGCATGAATAAGTCAAGCTAGGTTTGGCCCAATACTACCAACAGTTAAATCCATGAATTCTGATACAATTTTTCAGCTATCTTATTGTAGCCAATTCACGCTAAAGGAAGCCTGCAAGTTTTGCAGTCACTGGTTCATTAATTTCACACACATCTTAATCATGGAAAACATGTTCAAAAGTGATCTGGCCCAAACTGCACTTCGACCAGCTGATCTGGAGTCTGCATATGTCCTGCTAACAGTATCATATTTCATCCCGTCAGAAATGCTTTTTGCAGGAGTAAGTCCTGAACTGCAACCTTAGAAATGGCAAGCTCCTTCCACAGCACAAGAGGCTGAAAGGTCCTGTGACAAACAAGTTAATCAAATCAAGTTAAACCATTAGGAGACTTAAAAAGGCATTTACTTTTTCCCCCACATTGCAAAAGATTAGTAAGCGAGACTTCAGACAAACATCTTTACAGTGAGATACCAGGCAGCAGAACAACAGGCCGCAAGTTCAGCTTCAGACAATTTAAGAGTTTGTGCAAGACATGGAGACAGAGCCTTTATGGAGTGTTATAACATGCATCAGTCAAGTGAAAGTTTAAATATTTATTAGAGCTGTGAATTTGAGCAATGCAAGACAACAATCTTGTGAACTACAGTAAGTTTCAGAAGAACAAATTTCATTTAAAAGTTTGTTTCAGCCTCCTAGACGCCAAACACTGAAAGAAAATTTCACACCTTACAGAAAATAAGGTGACAATAAACCAAAAAAATAAAACTAAAAAAACCCAGAGTGATCTGCATAGTTTTGAAACTCTGAAATAATCACCCAAATATTAAAATCCATTTCCTTCACTTTAAACAGCCTTTAAAAAAAAAAAAAAAAGTATCAGTTTTTCTGTGCCTAATTCCCACTAAAATGAGTGGAAACTTAAAAGCAATCCTAAATAAACTTCTACATTCACTCAAGCAGTTCTATGATTTGGGTTAAAAACAGAACCTCACTCATGTAAAGAATCAAAATAAAAGTGAAGTGAATCACCCTGCAACTTCACAGGAATTGAAAAGGGAAAGGCTGCAAAAAAGCCCAATCTGCAGTCACTTTATAGAATAATTTGAGTAAAATATTGCCAAAGGATGAACTGCAGTGATATCAGTATTTAACAATGTTGTTACAAGATGTAGTAAACGGCCATGTGCAAAACACACTCCACAATTCAACTACACCAGACAAAGGCTATGAAGTGTATTTTGAGAAGGATCAAGTCATAGTAAAATATTTTAGAATAATGATTGTTCCATCTGTCATATTAGAATTTCAAGCACAGAGAACAAAAAAAATTCCCTCTGTAATCTTAAAAATTTACTCAAAGAAAAACTGCATTTTTACATATATGCTGTTGCAATGCATGTTGAATGCATCTTCTCTAGTACAAAAAAATCAAGCATTTATTAACTTGATCATGAGATTGGAACTATTTCACATGACTTGTTGTCAAATATGAACTCAGGATCACTACAATCATTTTCTAGTTCTGGACTGTGGTACTGTGAAAACCTTTTAGCTGGAGCAGAACTCTTGCTTTCTTGAGTTTGCCTGTGTGTTTGGAGAATCTGTGAGGAGGGCTGGGGAGAAGATGATGCTTGAGTTTGTGGATTTTGATCATTAGAATGGGATTCCTCCTTTTTTTCTTTCTGTCCTGGAGGTTTTTCTTTCTTTTTTTCGGTACCGCTGTAAAATAAAAGTGTAACATAGAAGGAAAAAAAAAAGAGAACAAGCAAATAAATTTAAAAGTTCAAAGAAAAAATCCTCTGTGAAAAGATTGGAGAAGTATGTAACAACTTACGCACATAATCATCAAATGAATGCTTTGATTCTTCACTTACTCTCTTCAGATTAGTGGTTCATGAAAATAAGATTTACTCACAAGCTTCAAAAATAAAAAAGGTGAGGGAGGCATGGAAGATTATTTACTTATTTTTACTGAACAGTGGTGTTAAGCTTACTCTGATATTAAAATGAATAGAACTTTGATTTGAATATGTCCTTGGTTCATAGGTGCTTCTACAGCAATCAAAGCTGACACAAGTTAATGCACCACAAGTCTATCATCCCTCAAAAAAAGCCCCTCACCCTCTGGTTCAGCTCACTGACTACCTTACCATGCTGCCTGTCAAGGCTCAGTGCAAGCAAAAGGCAGGAGTACAACTTGCACTACCTCTAATTAGCTTAAGTCCACCATGAAACTATACCTCTCTCTCTGACATGCTTGGTACCGCTCATCTCTGCACTGTCACTAAAAGAGTGAAATGATGTCGCTGGTCTCTTGGCTCTCCCTGGCTGCACCAGAGTTCAAATGAAATCATCCCTGAAAAGTCATTGCTGTTTTGATCTGCAGTTTCCTAATATTAGACTGTCTTGCCACTTCTTTAATGCCTTCAGTAAATGACAGCTAAGAATAAATCTTTATTTTCATAGTGCTGTATTTGTGAGGTTAACATTTGAAACAGCTTTAAATACATGTCATTAGCAACCTTAAATTCATTAAGAACCTAACAGAAGGTCCACTAACTAAACAGAAAGATTAATTAAAAGGCTTTTCAATAAAATAGCATACTTTGCAATATACTGAATCACACAAACAATAGCAGGACCTGAAAAAGAAGAGTATTCTATAGCAAACAGTCTATTCTTGTTAAGATTATAAAAACAGCTTTCAAGATAAATTTCTCAGTGAACAAACAAAGCAAAATACAAACACTGGCTAAGAAGGAAGATGAAAGATTCTTCTCTTAAAGTGAAATAACCTGCAAAGTAAAAAAGAAATATTATCTTTCCACAGGGGAGAATTCAGATTTCTATTCACTCATACCAATTTCCCCACACCCTCCGAAACCTTGTATAATATTAATTAATTATTAGTGTTTCCATTTACCTTTCCCCACAAAACAATGAAAAACAATAAGACAATATTCAACATAAATGATTAAAAATGGGCCCCCTATGTTAACATAACATTTTTAGGACCCTCTTCTTGTTTCATTTGTTATTTCAATTAAAGTATATCATCTACCACTGAGACAAAGCCCTCAGTGCTTTTATGAGCTCAACTTTTCTAAATGCTTCCAAAGAAGCACTGAAGAACAGGTCAAAACATGAAAAGTAATATAAAACCCAAAATGCATTTATAAGGATCACTCAGGATTTCTTCTCTAAACAATATTAACTAGTTTAAAATGTCAATATAATCCATCAAAGTTACATTTTCTTTATACAAAAACAGTTGAAAACAAAACAAAAACAACTTTCACATTTCTTGAGGGCATATATGTGATCAAAGAGAATATAGCTTGAAGAACTGTGGGATTTTGGTTAATTATTTATAACCAGAAGTCCTTAATTAACTAGAAGCATAAAAATTATTATTATTTTTTAATCAGAAGACTTAGCTTGCATTGCTGGATGCAAAAGCAACCTACACAGTGTTAATATTTTTGCAGTCTGTGGCAAGAAATGCAGTATAGTGAAACAAATTCCTGGAACCTCTTGCCACTGAAGAAAACAAGAGTTTTTCTATTCCTACTCTGACATGTACACTCATAGACCTCTGCATTCCTTCTCCCATAAATGTAGGATTTCTCACAATAAAGTCCATCTAGAAGGACAGAACTCTTCTTTTTTTTAAATCATCTTTCAGGAAGACATGCTTCCAATTTTCTCCCTGCTTGAGGATTTCAAAATACAGTCTAGTAAAAGAGATGAGGGATGCGGGAGAGAGGACACACAAACAATGACTTCCATAACTCCAGAACAAATGGTCCTACTTTGTCAGAACAATGGCTCACCTGGCACCATGCTGTGTCACTGATCGAGCTCTTTTATGCCACATCAGTGACGTCATTACCTGCAGTCGCTTTCCCTGTACTTTTTGTAATATCCTGTTTATAATGATACATCAGCAATCCTGCAATTCACCTGTGTTCCTTCAGCACACTCAAGTGAATGCCACCTGCTGACAGCAGCATATCATCTAACTTATCAATTCAGTCTCATATTTTCTGTGTTCTTATCCAAATTCATTCAGCTGATAAGTTCCGTCTGGGAATCTCTTCAATGGCTTCACCGAGCTTGTCAGCTGTGGACTATACGTTTCACACCTCTGCCATTAATTCACTTCTCAACTTCTCTGTTGGGCCATGAGAGTCACTGGACCCCTCTGGTTTCTCTGAGCTGCAGCATAAGGTGTACCTTGAGTTCCAACACAGTGCTTTTATCTACCACCAGGTTGCAAGTGGGATGTTTTTCTGATTGTCATTCTAATGTGAAAGTAAATTATGTAGATATGTGGCAGTCTTGGTATCGAGTATCTTTGTGCTGAATTTATTTGGTATGCTCTCTCCTGCCTAATTGTATTATGACTGCTATTACAGAGCAGCTCTCCCACTAATACCTCTTGAATTAGGTCTTATGCAACAACTGAAACCAAATCAAAACCGGCACCTTTTTTTGTGGGTTTCTAAAGACTAGTTGTTCTGGGAAGCAGTCATTTAATGCGTCCAAAAATTCTTTCCAAATCCCAAATTGATGAGGCAGTCTACATGTGAGTAGTTGAGATCTATTACTGTCCTAATTTTGCAGATTCTCTAATTTCACCTAACAGAACGTTTCACCCCTTGGACCACAACACATTGGCAGCTACTGTGGAGGGTAGTAATTCTGAAATATGAAGACTATTCTTACCAGAAGCCATTTTCAGAAGAATGTTTAGTCCTAAGGAAAACGATCAAGCAGGTTTTTGTGACAGTCATCCATACTATGAAGTAAAAAACTGTTTCCAACTCTAGTGATAATACAAGACATGCAACATGAGTCGTCAGTGTACACTTGCAGCCCAGAATGCCAATCGTACCCTGGGCTGCATCAAAAGAAGCGTGGCCAGCAGGTCAAGGGAGGTGATTCTCCCCCTCTGCTCCATCCTTGTGAGACCCCACCTGGAGTACTGCGTCCAATTCTGGAGCCCCTATTACAAGAAAGATATGGATGTGCTGGAACGTGTCCAAAGGAGGGCCACGAGGATGATCAGAGGACTGGAGCACCTCTCCTATGAGGATAGACTGAGAGAGTTGGGGTTGTTCAGTCTGGAGAAGAGAAGGCTCCGAGGGGACCTTATTGTGGCCTTCCAGTATCTTAAGGGGGCCTACAAGAAAGCTGGGGAGGGACTTTTTAGGATGTTGGGTAGTGG
>VYZX01014758.1:91386-105325 GCA_013401335.1 Brachypteracias leptosomus
CACAGTATTTATATCCACACTAGAAGATAAACCAGCCACTGGAGTTACCAGAATACTCCAGAGAGGCCAAGAATTTGTTCACATAATTTAACACAGTTAAACATTAGAGTATTCTCTGTCCTGCGGCTCTATCCGGCAGCCTGTTCTTCCCAACGAAAAGGAATAGGTGCAAAACCTACCGATTAAAGAAACCACATAATCACTAACTAACAGACTCACAGAAGAAAGTAGTTATACAAACAGTTTACTGTATGCAGCTGAAACCATTTTACATGAAGGAAAAAAAAAGCTATTGTTTGGTGTTCAGCTCATTTAACTTACAAATACTCAATGCAGTGTTATTTCTACACATTTGTGATCTGATATAGACATTTCTTCATAAAAACTAACTAGACGCATTTTGGGTTAAGATTTTCTACATAAAAATATAAATTTTCATCTTGCACAATTCACTCTTGTTTCATAGCTACTTTGTTATTGCCTATGATTTACACTTCAGACAACAGACTCAGTTTTGTCCTGTAATTTCCTTGGGAAAAAAAAAAGATGCAGATGAATACCAGAAGGAAAAATTTTCAATTTGTATTGGAAATACATTTGACTGTTCTGTCTTTTAGTGAGAATGCATTTTGGACACTATACACTATAGAAACACTCTCCATTTATAAATTCTTTTTAGAACCCTGTTGTAAGCAGCCCAACAACATAGCACATCTCCAAAGTTTATTTGTGCCTTACTAGACTTCAAGAAGCTTTGCTGATGGTCCTGCAGAGGCAAAAATCAAGCTCTGTTTAAGAAAAAATAAATCCAAATTTAATAACAAGTTGGTACCTTTTAGCAGCAGATGAAAGAGTTTCTTTTCTGGCAACAGAAACAGATGAACTGTGGCTTGTTTTCCTGCTTCCTGTACTCCCGTTAGTTATACAGGACATTGAGATAGCTTCTCGGAGGCTTGGCTGACCTAGAAAAAATAACAATATTGAAGAACACGTGGTTTTACAGCTATATCCAAGGATCCATCTGGAAAACCAAAATCTCTCAAACCTGGTATCACATGGCAGCAGCTGCAGCATTCAGGACAACCATCTAGGCTATATCCAGTGACATACATTCATGGAAGCCTTAACCTATGCAGCTGGAGATGGGAGACCTGGGATGCTAAGGCAAGAATGCACTCTGGTAGGTTTCAGCTTCTCTACTGCCATGCTGCTGGCAAATACTTTAACTCAGCGAAACACCACATCTCTTTCCAGTTGTGATCCACAGGGAGAATTATAGATTATGGCTAGCCTTGGGAAGCTGGTTACCTCCAACAGCTGTAGGACAGCAGATCTGATTATTTCAACTCTGTTGTTCAAAACCAACACAGCTCAGATAACACCATATGAGGTTTGTTACTTTCAATGTGTTTGGTTTTTTACTGAAGTTCAAAGAAGTTGCAGGAAGAAGCCCTCTCTATACTGAAAGAATTAAGTTATTAAGACACACCAGAAAGTTGTGCTGCCATTCAGAGAGACCTAGCCAGGCTGGAGAGTTGGGTGGGCAGAAATTTAATGAAATATAACAAGGGCAAGTGTAGAGTCTTGCACCTGGGCAAGAACAACCCCAGGTACCAGTATAGGTTGGGGACTGAGCTGTTGGAGAGCAGCGTAGGAGAGAGGGACCTGGGGGTCCTGGTGGACAGCAGGATGACCATGAGCCAGCAATGTGCCCTTGTGGCCAAGAAGGCCAATGGCATCCTGGGGTGTATCAGAAGGGGTATGGTTAGTAGGTCGAGAAAGGTTCTCCTCCCCTTCTACTCTGCCCTGGTGAGACCACATCTAGAATATTGTGTCCAGTTCTGGGCCCCTCAGTTCAAGGATAGGGAACTGCTTGAGAGAGTCCAGCACAGAGCCACTAAGATGATGAAGGGAGTGGAACATCTCTCTTATGAGGAAAGGCTGAGGGAGCTGGGTCTTTTTAGCTTGGAAAAAAGGAGACTGAGGGGTGGCCTTATTAATGTTTATAAATGTTAAGGGAGAGTGTCAGGAGGACAGAGCCAGGCTCTTCTCAGTGGCATCCAATGACACAAGGGGCGACAGGTGTAAGCTGGAACCTAAGAGGCTCCACATAAATATGAGAAGAAACTTCTTCGCAGTGAGAGCACAGACAGAGCACTGGAACAGGCTGCCCAGGGAGGTTGTGGAGTCTCCTTCTCTGGAGATGTTTAAAGCCCGCCTGGACATGTTCCTGTGCAACTTGGTTTAGGTGATCCTGCTCCAGTGGGGGGATTGGACTAGATCGATCTTTTGAGGTCCCTTCCAATCCCTAACATTCTGTGATTTAAGGTTTGTGATTTTAAGGATTCAAAACTCAAGTTTTCCAGCTTGTTTTCAGCTGCCCCTTTGATACTTAAAAAGGTATCAACCTTTGAGTATATGCATCATGGTATAGTTATTAAGTTTCTGATATAGTTCCCTCCACAGAACATGTGTCACATCCATTGAACATTAAAGACTCCCTCTGGGGATGAAGCAAGACTGTACATGTGAAGAAGGCTGTTTGTCAGATGCCCACTTCACTCATTGCAGAAGTTTGAAACTATGTAGTGAATGTGGGAGGGGACTGCAAGGAAGACTGGGGCAGCGAAGTCTCTTCTATTTAAAGAGCTGAAGGCTAGCCTGGCAATCGGCTCCCAGACCTGCCTCTGCCACAGACCGCCAGTGAAATACAAGGCATTTTACTCAAACCTGATATTTCACCCTTTCCCACTAATTGTGTGTCTCTCTTTCTTTGCATGTCTGTCTTATTTCTAAGGTCTTATTCAGAAAAGAGTTTTGCCCTCTCCTCTGCCTGACCGCTCAACTTGCACTTTTCCTCTCTGAAGCTCTACATGCCCTGAAATAAAAGCCTGGGCTAATCTCACATTAAGAATCCAAAAATCAGCAGTCACTTTTGACACCAATTCTGCACCACATCCCCATTTCAGAAACAGCAAGTTGTTACTGCATCTCATGGGGTTGTGATGTCCAGTCACTCTGACTTCAGCAAAAAGCAGGAAGGACATGAATGACAGGAAAATAACAGGTCTGTGTTCATGGCAGGCTTGGAATAGTGTGAGATAGATAAGGCATGAGGCCACGCATTAAAGATAAAGCAAGTAAAAAAGCAGCTGGGAAGAACCAACTGCTCTGCACACCAAGGGTAAACTTGAACAAATGCATCATTTGAACAATACCAGTGCTTGGTCCATTTGTCACATTGCATCTCTAGCAGACAGACTGAGAGACAAATTAATTCTTATTTTAACAAGCACTTTACAAACAAGAGATATCCATCAAGGGAATATTAGATTTCAGAACTATTTGGATGGAGGCAGAAGTGGGCTGACCTGCTTCAAACGCACCAAGCAGCATGTGACCACATCTGAAATTCAGATCAGGAATTTTATTTTCAGAGTTAATATACTGTAAAAAACCTCTAAAGCTCAAGAGGTTTTTACCCCACTGTATAACTTAGATGCAGGAACAAAAGCACAAGAGCTTAAAAAGCACCACTTTTAGTATTAGAAGCCTATAAATTTGCTTCTTTTATTTTCAGTGACAAAATAAATCATCTTCTTTGTGGAGATGCATAATATCAAGGCCTATGATTCACTCTTGAACTGTGTATGACCTTAACATCTCTGTCTGCTCATCGCAATAGATCAATGCCTCTCCAATCAGCACTAGCACAGCTTTCCAGAAACGTGAATCAGGAGACACAGCAGCAATAATGCTCAGTACGGTGAGGAAAGCATTCTGGGGAAAGTCTAAAGAATAACAGTGCTATGGACAGGGTGCAGAAACTTAATCAGAAGGGGAACAAAGTGCTCAGTTTTCTCAAGCAAGGAGCACATCGTTATTTTGTTCACTGATGACATGTAGGAGAATTCCCCCCACCTCGTATGAAAGTGTCGTTTCCTGCTTATGCCCAAGGACATAACTGAATACGAATAAAACTCTATATCTATGTATACTCATGACAGAAATATGTGTTGCTCCATGTAATGATGAATGCAATAATAACTAAAAAAAGATTGATATGGCAGTTTCAGGGCTATTTGTTTTTCAGTAAAGTGGATGCTGATGGTAGACCTGCAGAGTACTTCCTAATCCTAACAAGTGGCATGCAAAACCAAGTTTGAGATGAAGACGTTGGAATCAAAGTAAAAACATTTTTGGTAAAATGACTAACAATTACACATAACCCAGACCTCTTGAATCACTCATTTCTTGAAAAAGTGACCAAAACATTTGGACACAGACTGAAACAATCAGATTTTTTTTCCAAGTGTCAAAAATCTATCAGGCTTTCTTATACTCTACAACAAAATCCTGGTCACAGTTGAGTGTGCCATGCTCCATATGTAATAAATGTGGAAAAAAAAAACCCAAACAAACCACAAACAAAAACTCCAAACTCAACACCTCTAAGAAACAAATCCCCTTCAATATATATTTATTTTAACTAGATATTCAAAAGTGACCTTTAGAATACTTATTTCTAAAGGAAAAAACTTAAAAAATTTGAAGTAATCATCTGCAAATATATGTAAAAAAAATGCATTTCAGTTTTAAGCCATGAGAAGGAAGGGCAAGTTTAAGGTCAGTGCACACCCCAGGCAGTGGAGCAGCAAAGCCTGGCTGCTCACAGGGTCAGAGACACACAACCAGGATCTTCCCAGCCAGGTCTAAAGCTCAGAGAAGACAACCTGCCTGCCCAAACCATGTGGCTCTTTTCATGACTTTTAATCAGGGCATCTCTACTATCCAAAGATGTCAAAAATTAATGCTACAAGGTTTCTTCAGTGCATGGATAGTACTTTATAACAGTCAAACAACTTCGCTTCAGAGACCCGGGAAATAACAAAGCGGCACAGGAGAACACAAATCCCAATCAATAGACTAAAACAACTGAGTTCTCCCAGCGCTCGGATTGCACATCTCTGCCAATATCACGTCATACGTCACCTGCTAGCATAAACAGTCTGAAATTTTTCAGCCTGAATAGCACTCGGCTTTATCTGTTAGTTTGGAACAAAAGCCAGACATAAACTGAATGTAAAATGAAAGCTAGTGTGTGGGGACCAGGATTACAGCCAAATTGTCAGAGATCAAAGTGGAATCCATTATCCACAAAAGACATTTTTTTTCATCTCTGTTCTGATAATTTTCATAAACCAGTATCTGTTGAGTTCAAAAGAAGCATTTCATTAACATCTGTCAAGTACACAAGTGTGTGAATGAAAGATAAGTAGGATTAGAAAAAACAGACCACAATAAACCAAGAATCTATTTCCAAGTCTTTATCAGCCTTGATTAGCTAACTGGGGAAAAACTGGAGTCAAGTTGTAAGAGACAGTGGTAAGTTTTGAAAATGTGTGTCCTGTGATAACATGATAGCTTTTCTTTCCAAACATACATACAATGTATTAAAGTTACAGTTAGTAATTCACTTCTTTTTCCCAAACCCAAAAGTTACAGTGTTTTGTGTTTTTTATGTTACTAATAGTGTTAACTGGAACAACTATTTGCTTGGCATTTTTATATTTGCTGATATCCCGACAGGTAAATTGCCTGCCTTCTTTTTTGGGTAATCCTATTTAAAGTACCTGCAGCTACATTAAAATAACTTGTCTGGACACTTCATTCAAGTGGATTTAAAACAAAAAGCTCAACAAATTACATGTTTAAAAAAAAATCATTTATACTGGATTGTTTGTTTGTTTTTACAATAAGGCATACAATATCCAAGTCCTTCAACAACCTTACAATAATTCATTTTCAGTGAAACTTGACAAAGCTTTCTATATTTCAAATATATCACATGCCAAGGAGTTCTGCACAAATAAAACTGATGGCCTGAAGGACAGAAACACAATTTACTACTCTTACTAAAGAAGTGTACAGTGAGTGCTCAACCATACTATCAGTCACCAGAGGACCCACACAAGTGAGCCACAGAAAAACAAACTGAAATGGTTCTAACTGCAGCGGAACATGAGATTTTATCTGCACTTCCTTCCTAAAATAAAGACACAAAAAATGAACCAGAATTTATGATAAATCTTAAACTTCCTTCAAGATACTGTAATAAATTGTACCAAAGCAACTAACTGTAGTCACCACTTTGCTTCCATAATTTCAGAGGATGTCAAGTCTCTCAGCTCATGGAAGATGCCGGCACAGAAACAGCTTGTGAGCACTAAGGCTTTTTTCAAAAAGAGTACTGTATTCTGAAAGTTATAGAAATATTTTCTTCAGGATTTTGTTTTCTTCAACTACTTCCCTCACACAGTAAGAATTAAATTCTGATTGAGGCTCCTTAAGTAGAAAAAAAAAGTTCTATTCTTCTATCACATGAGCAAACATTACAGGCCAGGGTGAGATACTAGTTCTCAAATAATGACCAATATTAATCAGGAAAAAAATAATTCAGTTCACTATGTATGGGTTATACTTAATCTTGTTTCATAATATTCCTACAGTAACTATATCTAGCGGGAAAAAAAATCAGATGCTTGTTATACTTTTATTGAAGCCCAATTTCACAAATCTCAACTGACAATTAGCTACTAAACATACATTATTTGTAATTTCCTATTAAAAGAAAAAGAACCATCTGAATAGAGGCATGCTACTACTCAGCAGTTTGAGAACATATAGCTAATGCATAAACACCTTGAGATACAAGTGAATCTCTCCCAATAGGTACACAAATTAACTACGATGTTAAAAAAAAATATTTATTTAGAGATTTTCTTTGATTTTTTAATAGCTAGTGACTTGTCAGTGCATACATTTTTAACTATAACTGATCCTCCTAGAGACATAAAACTCATTCTTCAGGTGTTACAGAGTCAGGGGGAGCCAAGCCCCTGCTCTGGCACTTGGCTCTTTGGGCAGGCAGGCATTTTAAAACCTACTATTAAGGAAAACTAAAGACTTCTTTGGCATGGGGTAACCAATTGATTATTCAAACCACACAGCCCTTTTCATCCTCCCTCCCTCCCATATCATTATTTTGCTATATTTTCCCAGTGGCACAATTTACTTTCTTAACCAACTGCCAAATGAGCTATATCCAAGCAGAGGAAATAAAATTTTAACTACAGCAACCTGAAACAATTTTATATACTCTGGAAACCAGTGATGAAAGAGCTACTGAAATGTTATAAAAAACAAGCAGTTTTTATTCGAAAAAGTTAGCAGCACCATTTAACTCTTCCAATATTGCAATTCTTAGTTTGAGAAGCATCATGGAGAACACCAGAGCACTGCTCAGGAGAATTTGCCCACACTGTTCTAAAAATAAATAAATAAATAAATACCCAAACCACAAAACATATCCAAAACTGGTAAGAGACATACGGAAAAAGAATAAGGACACTTAGCACCACAACTGAAAAACACTCCTCTAAAGTGCTCTGAATATCTTCTCCGATGAACAACATGATTAGGTTACAGAAATTTAAAAAAAATGAACTTTCTTCTTCGCCTCTTTCCTTAAACTTGGTTTAGCTGGTCAGTGACCCTTAGTTCATTAATGCCCTCTAGATCCAAATTCTTTCAATAAAGGAAAATATATGGAGAATATCAAGAACAGTAAGTATAATGGAGGAAAATAATAAAGCAGACAGAGAAGAAGACAGGGGAAAAAAAAGGAAGAAATGTAGAGAAAAAAAATGAATGCAGAAAGAACAGATGGCACTAAAACCAATACCTGGAAAATCCATTAAGACCTTAAGAGTATTATTATTTGTTATGTGAGCATGCAGCCTGCAGACTCAATTGGACTATTCCCATGAGTAAAATGACACATGTACAGGCTTGCCAGGTTAGTTTTAATATCATGGATAAGAGCCTATATCCTACCCCTAACATAAGCATTTTTCTATCCACGCTTCTGTTTTGTTCCTTTAACATTTACTGATTAGACAACACAAGCATATACCCAGTTACTTGAACAATTCTGCATATTAAAATCTCTTAAGACTAAAACCACAGATGCAAGTCCATCTTATGCTTTCATTAATGAAGCTTGCTGAACACCCGAAGTCAATTTTTGTTAATCTAAACCATGATGACTTAATGTTATTGAAATGAAACCACTGTTGAGATAAGATAAAAAATTACAGCTTTGCTTGCATAAGTGCAATGAGATGAGAAATCTGTAGCAAGATACATTTTTCCCATTGAAAAGACACTATTTCACATGAGAGAAGGGGACAGGTAAGGAAGGAAAACTCTCCAGGTTCCTATTATAAAAAACCACTGCACAAAGGGTGGGAAAAAAAAAAATTAAAAACTGCATTTCCAGTACTTAGCTGCTGTTGCAGGACCCCAAGATCACTGCTTTAAGTAAAAAAAATGCCTCTCAGCCTGCCAGCCTGCATTGTCATGGGAGACCTTCTCTGCAAACTGCCATCCACTGCTTCAATTTCACTTTGTGAATTTGTATATGAGTTATTCGATACCAAGTCTGGTCCAAGGAATAGGACATATTCCTCCAAAGGTTTAACCTGTGACAAACCTCCTCAGTCCAGAAAAAGGATATGAACTCTTTGATTCTCTATAGGCAGACATCAGATGTACTTTCTGTAGATGGCCACTTTTTCAGGCAAGAGCTCATACCCCAGTGATATGATTACTCTGAGATATTTTACTGGTGCTATTGTGTGCCACAAACTTGTCTCCACACCCAGAGCCTGCGGGATGAATTCTCCTCTTACACACATTTTGATACCCTGGAAGATTTTAATAGGTTTACCAGGCACCAGCTGTGAGCAAATCTATCTTGCTGGCAGCCACAAGCACAAAACTGCTTTTATACTTTCCTTTTCTTTGGTGTCCAGGTAATCTTTGGTTTTGGAAGTTTTTGTGAATGTTAACAGCATCAATCATGCATCAACAGCAGAGACATGTGGCAACAAGGGAGCAAAGCTGCCAAAAGCAAAGAACTTCCCACCAAAGAAATTATTCTTACCAAGCCAAAGAAAAGGAAGATAGAGAGAAAGAAAATAAAAATAAAAAAACCCAACTCCACATAAGCACCCAGATCCTATGATCTCCCCAAAGCCTGTAGCTGCCGGGGTCCTGCTCTGTAAGTCCTTTTACGTTTCCAATCTTCAACACTATCTTTGGACCTGGTAATTTCTCCTTGTGTAGTTATTCCTAGCTGCGTACAGCGATGGAGAAGTACTATCATAGCCTTTTATTTTGAAAAGACTTCCCCTGTAACAAGCCACATGCAAACACTCCCTGTCTGCTTTTCACCATTCAGAAGCAGACAAGTGCCAATTCTGCCGCAATCCCTACTAGAGGTGTTTCCCTCATACAGTATCGCCACACTTTGCTAGAAGGTACTAAGGTGTCTAAAAAAAAAAAAAATCATCTCACTTCAGTTTGTGTCTCTCAGTTTCAAATCACCTATCCCTGTATGAGGAGCAGCTTGCTTCTGGGACAGGGCGAGACAGACAAAAATCACAGTTGGTAACCTGACCGACAGCCCGTGGGTTAGAAACAAAAATCTACTCATGTCCATGTGAATTTTTTTCACTGAGGACTGGACTGAGTTCAAAATAAATATGCAACAAAAATGTAGGAAAAAAGAAAAACAATGACTACAAGGATAATGCAAAATATTTCATCTTCAGCTATAGTTGATTCGATTTGTGAATCTAAAATAAAGGTGTAACTAAAATAAGAACAGAATTAGCTCACCAGATATGCAATGCAGACAGACTAATACAAAGGATGAAGAGATCTCTTTATGCACTAAGTTGTACCATCAACTTCAGAGTGAAAAAGTGATCAGGATTTGTTCCTTTCAGCATGATTCACAACCAGTTCACAACGCTTAACTTTAGCCCATGAAGAACCTCTCTTCAAAGACATAGCCGAGGTGGCAACAAGAAAAAATATAGGAGAGGTTTTAGAAAACTCATTTCAGCAGCAAGTAGGAAAGATTCCTTCAAATTAGGTTAGATTATTGTCTCTTATCTGGATTAAAACTCTTTTGTTTGATGGAGAAATTCAAGACGGCTTTTTCCAGTTCTATGATTCTTGTAAGTTCAGTTTATTTTAAAAGTATTTATCACAATGTGTTGCCACACTTCAAATTAAACACATCTCTCAGAAATATATACACATCTATTCTTTTTACTCATTTTTATCGGAACGTATTTAAGGGTTGCTGTAGAAACAAATACTTTGGTGAATCGAAGCCTCAGCATTTTTTTTCAAAGAAAATCTACCTATAATATTTACCATGAGACTGAAATTATTGTAATGCAGAAATCAGATTCTTGACAGGATCATGAGCATCAAAAAGATTTTGAGGAATAAAAGTACCATGACTTGACTAGTAAGAGCCTGTTATGTATCTGTTAAATACTTCAAAGACAAATTAACAATGACTTCTTTATTGTTTTGTATGACAGGACAGATACTCTCTTTGTTAAAAGATTTCAAGAGTTCTTTATCTATTGAATGAATTTAAAATACAGAAATCAAAAGTAGAACCTAAAGAATTGCAGAAAAAGCTATGTATGAACATGTTTTGAAATATTTATTAAAATACTGATGTTTAAGCTTAAATCAATACTAATATCCAACTCAATCTGCAAGTCTAATTTTAGACTTGTACAAAAGTCCAGTAACTGTATGTGAAGAATTTCTTTCGTGACATCCTTTATTCCATCTATACGCAGCTGATTTAATGATAAACAGGGAAGTTAATGTGCTTCCTGGTGGTGTTAGGTAACTGAACAATGGAGACACATCCACCACAAACTCAACACAGTGCCAATTAGTCTTAACTCATTTAAGTTCAAAGTATTAGTTCATATGTGTGCATCTCTGCCCCGTCCCCATCTCTTTCTTCACAGCTACATGCTATTGTCATTAATTGGTAGAGCTGTGATAGCACAAAGATGAAAATATTTAGATATTTCCCCCTTCCCACAAGAAATAATTTGTTTTCCACTGAACAAATTCACCTAGAGAACTTGGTATGGCCACAAGACCCCTACATTTCCAGTAAGAAAGCCCCAAGGCATTATGCAGAACACAGCAAGTTTGCCCTTGCCTGGTTTGCTGGGTATTAGACAACTACAAGCCAAAGGTCTTTAGCTATGTTTGTGTATATCCCAGCTCCTCTACATTTAAATGGGAATAATAAGGTCCTATGCTGCACATGTTTTGCCCACAGTTTAGACTTTTTTTCCCTCAAAAAAAAAAAAAAAAAATTTCTTTTTGTCATAACAGAGAGTAGAGAGAGTGATTTAGTCGAAATACTTGCTAGAGCTCTATTTACGCAGAGTTAGAGAAGGAAGTCTCAATCTCGATGAGACCAGAGATGCATATTGGGTAGATAAAAGCTGCATTTTTAAGCAGGGATGACAACAGTCTACCATTTAGCAAGCAAGAGAGAATGGCAGGATTCAGAGCCCAAGCCAATTAAGCATCATCACTTCCTTCCATCTGGCAGAGAGACTGCAAAAATACTTAATTAAGGAATTTGATCTCTCTTCCACATCTAGAATAATTCAAACTTTTAGCATTTTCAGATTTTGCATTTTCAGCCTGTGTAATGCAGCCACCCAAGCAAACATAGGCTATGATATGTTAGGTCAGTATTTTACTGACATTGGTGTAAACGGGAGTACTTCAAGGCTGAAATACATGGATTGAGCCCAGACAACTCTGTGCTGCATGGTTTGACAGGAATATGTGCATTTATGGTGAAGTAGAACTGTGAATTATCTGAAATATGACCTACCTAATCTTTTATTTAATCAGAGGCCTAATATATACCACAAATTTAAGTAACTGTAGTTCTCTCCAAATACACATTTTTAAGTTGGAGTAAATTCAAGTAACCTAATCAGCATAGTTCTCCAGAATAGAAAAGGCAACGTACATGAAAAAAAAAAAACAAACCACATAGAAATCAGTGCAAACGGCATCTACCTTCTTTACTTTTAAACAATCCTATCTATTTCAAAGTTGCAATGTAAAACTTACTAGCCACTAACCAAAAGAGATATTGCTGAGTCGCTACATGGCTACTTCTTAGAAGAAACCTACTGGTGGTGAGTTATCTCTGTAGATGAACAAAACCCAACTACGTTCAGAAAGCTCCCTTATTTGGTGGCAATGTGTTTTGTTTTGTTTTTTGGAGTTCTTTTCTTTTTAATTTAGGACCAGGGGGAAATGTAGCCTTTAATATGCCCCTTCAGCTGCATAACTTCTAGGTGAAGCCAAAACCGAGACTCAGCCCTGGCCGTAACTCCCAGAACCTCCAGTGGCAGGTTAAAGATGGCAGCTGTGAAACATTTCACCATTTAAATTATAACAGAAACCCTCTAACAAGAAGTAAGGCAAATTTTCAGACATTTTAAGTCTATAAAATAGTTACCACACAGAAAAATTAATATGCATATTTCAGCTATCTATTAGCCATATACTACAAAAGGGTAGATTTAGGTTGGATATTAGAAAAAAGTTCTTTAATATGAGAGTGATAGATCACTGGAACAGGTTGTCCAGAGAGGTGGCGGAGGCCCCATCCCTGGAGACATTCAAAGTCAGGCTTGATGGGGCTCTGAACAACCTGACCTAGTGAGAGATGTCCCTGCTTACCGTAGGGGCGGTTGGACTAGATGACCTTTGGAGGTCCCTTCCAACCCAAACCATTCTATGATTCTATCAAGCCACTCTTAAAGAACTAAACGCCCCAACTCAAAATATACTTGCCTTTCCAAGTGAGACAGAAAAGGGAAGAAAAAAAGCCATCAATGGGGAACATTCTAAAAGACAACATTCTGACTCAATGAACCAAATGTGGCCTTACCTTTACTTGGTGCTGTTTTTCTCACAGAAGCTACATGGTCTTCAGAGATAGCAAGACGCCTCAGCACATCAGCCAATGCTGCTTTTAGCACAGTGATTTCATCTTCTTGCTGCTGTACTCTCAGCTCCAGGGCTGAAAGACGGTCCTGGACATCAGACGTGCTCGCAGCCGAGATGCTGTCATCTGCACAGTGGGAAAGCAGAGTAGAAAGAGGCATTTAACTATTTTGTTCAAAACTAAAAGCCACAGAAAGAAGCACATACAGCATGAGCATGTCTGTCCCATCATTTTGAAATACCGAAGATGTCCAAACAAACACGTTCACACAAATAAGGAATATTATGTTAAAAGTATTGAATTAATGCTTCAAGACAGAAATGTGACTAATCATTAGCTAAGATAGAAGGTGAAGGAGCGTGGCCCTATTACAATCGGAAGAGGTAATGTGCTTTCTGCCAAAATAGTGCAGAAAGAAAAACATGCTTAGCAGTAGAAGAAAGACTGAAATTAAGCTTATTTAAATAGCCAACTGAATTAACTAAAACAGTATAAACATGTGGTAAAATTTTGCAATACATTCTTTTCAGAACTGAAGAATTTTAACTATGATCCTTAATGATAAAGCAAGTTGTAAAGTTAAAAAAAAAATCCACAGCAGAACATACGAGTTTTGCTAGCCATGACCTAATTGCATTAAGTAGCATTCTCAATTTAAACGGTCTAGATCAGAGTTCTTAACTTCAATTCCTTAACTTTTTTCACAACACCACCCTGTACGTGCCAAAAAACCATATGACATTGTAACATTTGGCCTGCAGTGAGCAAAAAATAAATACGCTACGAAAAGGATCCAAAACTCTGTTTGGCCACACAGAGATAGATTAGCATTGAGGACATAATCCAGCCAAATCTATTCTTCAGTGGCAAAAAGGAAATTACAGCTTCTGCATACTCTTTGCCTTTGACAATTCTTTGCATTATTTCTGCCAAGCCAAAATAACATGTAACAGATTTTTGTATTTGGCTGTTCCAATAAATCACGGGCCAGCCACTGAAAAAAAA
>VYZX01014758.1:105363-139228 GCA_013401335.1 Brachypteracias leptosomus
GTATGTTGCTCAATCACAAGGTACTGAACTCCTTATCCATCCCAATTTAGGCTTACTAAAAACTCAGGTAGGAACTTCTAACATAGGTTTACAAAACGTACCTGTATTAAACAAACAGTATAAATTCATATTCTATGAAACATATACTGTGAATTTACATGTAAGGGTAAATAGCTGTTATTACTACTGCAACTGTACACAACCTAATCTTATGGAGACGTATCAAGGAAAAAGTTAATATAAGCCACAACTCTAAAACTCTTTTGCACTAAAAAAGCCTTAATCTTTGAAATATTTGCATAAAGGCACTTTTAAAATAAACATAACCAAAAGAAACACTGAGCCAAAATGCTCCAATGGACTAAATATGAAAGAGACTAAGAAATTTAAAGTGAGCTTCCATCAGTTAAAACACAATTCTCACTACTGAAGGACCTATAACTGAACCAACCAAACTGAAGAAGAATCACAATAATACTTATACAACTCTAACAAAATTCCTACAAGGTATTAGGAAAACAAACTCATATTAGTAGTGAAACGTATTCACAATTATTTTTAAGATGGAAGTTACAGTTAAGTTTACACTGATAGAACAACTCCATTGATAAAACAGCAGATTGCATGGATAAAACAAGCACTCTTGTAGAAGACAGTTTTGCGTATTGATTTAATTCACTATTTGGTTAAACCGAAAGCAGAAGTGTATCACTTTGTAGTTAATACTGTGTTCATTCAGGCTAATAAAAAAAAAAAACCCAAACAAAAACTACAGGGGGCTGAATAAGGTATGTCATCAGACTGAGATCTGGAGACAACAGATCAGAACAACCCTTTAATATCATCAGCCATAACTGTACCTCCTACACACAGAGAAGTTATTTTAATGACCTGCAGTCCAGAACACCCAACGCTCTCTCAAGAGTGCTTTATAAATCCAGATCAGTGGCAGCTACCCCAGGCTGGCAATGATTGTGTAAGATTCTTCTATTAAAACCCCCGTTTTCAGAACATGAAACCCCACCTGTTTTAAGGAGCTAGTTGAAGTTCCTATAAGCACGTATAGTTATGCAGCACATAAAAAGGAACTAAAGTAAATTTACGCTAATTCATTAAGAGAAGCTTTTATTTTAGGGAAGTAAATAGACTTTTTAAAGCATCATATAATTTATACTTTTGCTCTCCTTACAATATTAGCATTTAAATATATGCCATGGACCAGTCAAAATGAACACTGAAGAAAAACAATGACAATTATTTTCAAAATATTTGTAACTCATTTATAATGGGTAGCAGTCTAAACAGAAGAGAGAAGTTTGACAATTCCTAAAAAAAAAAAGGAAGCTTAATTCTTTCCTTTTTTGTCTGCCAAAGCCTTCAGCTAACGAACTATCAAAAAGTCTTATAATAGATAAATTATGAGTAAATTCCCACATTGTATAAATATACAGCAGATCACTATGAAACATTTGTAGAAGGAGTAAGTAGCTATGTCAAATCATCATTTCAGAAGCCAGACATTACTATGTTCCCTGTGTGGCGTCCAAATAATAGTAATTACCAAACCAGGAAAGGCTTCACTGTTGGTCAGTCTCTCATGAGCACAGATGCAACCACTCTGCCTGATGTAGGCATCTTTTTTCCCCCACCAACTACTGACACTGACTAGAGTGCTTCTGCTGAACTCCAGAATCCAAAAAAAGGGACATACTAGATGGCTCCTGCAGCTCCCAAAGCCACACTTATGTCGCTAATTAGAAACTTTAAAGGAGAACAGGAGAGTAAATCTTTCTGCCCTGTAAGGGTAAGCTGCAATGCTTTGATCTCCTCAACATCTCAAATGAGATGGTAGAGGAGCTGGCCAATGTTCACCTCTGTGACCTGTGCTATGGAGGTTTAAGTCCTAGACGTGGCATGAAGAGGCAGAAGGGCTCTCAAACTCATCTTCACTGCAACAGCTTGTCAGAGGCCGTAGATGTACAAACAGGAATAAGTAGGAAACTGAGGAGGTTAAGCCACGTAGCTGATTCAACGACACAAAAAGCAATGGACTGAGTGTGTGCAACAGGAGAAAAGGGGTTTCAAACCAGCAGCAGCTGCTTTGCACTGCAGAGAGGGCACATGAGACTCAATGACTGAAAGAAGTTGGATAGCAAGAAGATCAAGAATATTTTGGTTGATCATAGTGGCACACTGGGAAGAAATTTTCTTGTTCTTTATCACTCTACAGAAGCAGAATCTGTTTCAAGCGATGACAATCTTATAAATACCCTGGCAACTATTAGAGAATTAAAACGAATGATTCTCGATCCAAATACCTCACCCATGACAGCAAATATTCGACTGAACTCCAGAACACTCTTTTTGGCAGTGTCTTGAAAAGTAAATCGCCTAGGGATTAGCTTAAAAGATGCCTTGAAAGTAAACACAACCGAAATCCCTGAGATCATTTTGACAAACCTGTACAATGCAAAACTAGACTTTTTTTTTTATACGTAAATTTTCAAAAAACTCTTCCAGATTTCTTCCTTCATTAAATATACATTCTTAGAATCTAAATAACTATTTCAAAAGAGGTTCAAACAGAAAGCTTCCTTCGAGGGCATGTCCTTCACCCTTCAGAGGGGAAAGAGCTTTTACGCAAGTACAATGTCAATCACTTGTGAAGCAGAAGTCCATGTCCTCCCTTCCTCTTCTCCTTCTCCTAATTATCTGGCCTTTCCCTTGTGCTGTCCCAGACATCTCTGCAGGCCTTCCATGAGCTGCTCTAAACCACTGGGAGATTTATTTAATTAATTTATTGAAAGAGGAAACTAGTTAAGGGAATACATCAAGAAATTTCTAAATGCAGTTGCCTATTGATTCATTCAATTAATTTTAAAAAGACTTTTTTAGTTATCTAGCTATTTTTATTATGACCAAATAGCATAATTTCTAATATGATGGTCATATTTCCCAAGCTGTCCATGACCTACACCTTCAAGAGAGCCACTTGAAACAAGATCCATTGAGAAAACAGCACCATCTGTAGTGCTCACTGGTAGTAGTGAGGAGAAATCCACACATATGTGGATCTAAGGTCCTTCAGTCTTAAGAAGTGGTTTAAGATAAGAGTATTAGTACTCAAATGACAGCAAAAACGTGCTTGGTCAGAATAAACAGTACTGTAACTTTCAAAATCAGATGTCTTGTTATTCTATTATAGTTCATCAGTTTGATTTTTAATTCTAGCCATTAAAATATCCATTCTTCCCCCGCTTATGGTGTAAAAAGGGATGTATGTGGGATGCTTGTATTCAGTACTTCTGAGACATCTGGTGATCCTAAAACTTAGGGTTCATTTTTCATAGCAAATGAACAGCACTAAACAGATGCATTCCATGTTATGGGATGACGCAGTCACATGCATCAAAGCACTCCCAGCAGACTGAACAAAGCAGCAACTCAAACCACCCCTTAGACTTTGACCAGAAACTTTGAAAGCAGTATAGTCAGTACAAGCGATGGTACTTAACAGACCTCCCAGCCCACGTATTGCTCCTCTCTTCGCATGTCACCAACCAGGCACACGAGGATAACAGTCTCTGAGAAGTATCTCCCTTCATCACTCACTGCCTATGAGAAATTTTAACTGGCTGCATTAAAAACAAGTGTCTTGCTACTGCTCCATCTATTCTGGATCTCCCTCAACAACTCCAGAGCATGCATTATCACTTCTCTGAGCCAATTCTTCCCAACCCCAACTAAACATAAGTAAGGGCTTTGTTTTAGACAGAAACAACATTTCAGAAAAACAAAATTCTACAAACTCCAGCACATGGAAATTTAAACCACAGGGTGGAAAATCCTACATTTTATCCAATAAAGCCACACAAACCACAGACATTTTTTAATCCCTGCCTGCCAAGGCACCCCGACGGTTTTCTATGTTTTCCCCAGAGTGGTACGAGTCTTTTGTTACAGAAACGCAACAGAAGTTACTTGGACCGGTATAAAGCCCTGGCTCATGATTTCAGGAGGTGATTGGCACAAAATAATCCTTTCTCACTAGGACTATGATCTGTCCATGTGTGCAGAAAGACGTGTATTCACACAACTTTCAATTTTTATTCTGAAGACCAGTGAACAATTTCACTCTGGATGAGGCTTCTATTTCCAGAGATAACTGACAAATTTGTTTTTCCTACCACGTTAAATGAAAGAAAATTCTCTGCTCTTCTGCAGCTCATTTGTCTTAAGAGTATCTTACAAAAGGTCAGGTATTCTGTTCCGTATCTCTAATACATAATTCTAAAACTAAAAAATTTTTTTAAAAAAAAATTAGAAATAAGACTTTGCCCACAGTATCTCCTTCACCTTCTCCAAATACCAGCACACACAAAAATTATCTTGGTTTTGTAAAGGACATGAGCCATGAAAGGAACATGAGAACAGGAATTAAAAACACACAACACAAATGTGAAAGATTAAAAAAGCTTCTCCCCCCACTCCAAACAATGCTGTATGAACTTCTGATACGTCCCTAGAAGATAGATCTGAAAAAGGGAAGTTGTCCCCAAGTTGTCCTTTCTTGTAAATGCAAGATTCTGGCCTTTAATACTCTGTATTACTCCACCTATTTTTTTACTTCCTTTCCTACATTTTAATTCTATTTTCCTAACTTCCCTGGTTTTCCATTCAGCATTGAAAAAAAACGCACTGCTTTATCTCACGATAATTATTGGAAACAAAGGTAAAAGCTCTTTTTGTACTTTCTGGTAGAACAATAATGCAGATGCGTTGAGATGGGTACAGGTACATCACTGACTGCAGACAGTGGTCCATCATGTTAACTTACTGATATAGAACTTGCTCATAAAAAATTCAAAAAATCAACAACAAAAAAACCCAACCCTCTAGTCTGAAAATCTAGACTGTGCCTAAAAACTTCAGTCAAATCCCTGGAAGAAAAAAAGAAATATCATTTATGCTGTAAAGAATTTATGCATGACTTGAATAAATGTAAACTGGCTATTTGGAATAGATCTGTATGTATCTGTACAGGCAATCATACATCCCAAAATTAAATTTTAAAAAAATATCATGACAACCAAACTATAAATTTAAATCATTAATGCATTCCATTAAATTTTAAAGAACAACAAAGATATGTAACTACAGTGGACAAAGTTTCCACAGGACTTTTCAATGAAGCACGACATACATACATTCTATAACTGCAGTGCTCTGTCCATGTAGGATCCATAAGAAGATTTTACCCTAGTATATGAATATTCTGCAATGCAATAGTTGCTATTAATCTCTGCTCTCTGCGAACCGCTTTATGGTTTATTTGAAGTGGGTTCATGTCTGTGAGCTGACTACTGCACCATGATATTATAAAGAACATCACCCGTGTTTTCAGGCAATCTTATTTTAAAGGGTTGGTCTGACATATAAGATCTACTGCTTCAACCCTAATAATTTGTCTTTCTACTTCTGTATGCTAAACAGATTTGTGCATGTAGGCTTTTTTTTATGACATGAAAAAGCAAGAGTGAGAAAAATGAAAAGGTGATACAAAGTTATTTTTTCAGGATGTTTTTGTAATAACCACAACTTACAGCTGTTATGACAAAAATATTTTTGCAATAATTCTGTGCATCTGCTGCTGTAAACATTCATGTTATTTTAAATACAGATTATCTAGAAATATATCAGCATGACACTCACAGGGCATGACTCCACCCATGCTGTATTTGACCAATGTAAGTGTTCAGCTTGCCTAAGCTTCCAGTAACACTATTATTTACTGAGCACACAAATTTTAAGAAGCAGATCAGACTTTATACTTGTCGATACTAGTTGTGATACGTAGACCAAGAAAACAAATGAAAGCCAACACTTGCACACACTTCTCCTATTTGATGTTTGTATGCATATAATTACTTGAAGAGGGAGGTAATTATGCTGTCTCTTGCATGTATTCTTCCCCAACTGCATAGTTTGCATCAGCTCCACCTCCATTAAGATGTATCTCAACAGTAAGACCATTCACAGTATTTTCATCATCCACTACTTAAAAAACCTTGTGGTTTTAAAGTATTTTTCCTCCCTTAGCATTGCTTAGCTCTTGATACTCCTGATACTGTTCTGAAGCTCAGGGGTCTTCCAAGACTTGGTCTTCAACCAGCAGGCTATGTCCTTACCTTCCAAAAACGTGTTTCTGCTAAACAGATGAGTGACCTCTACACTCCGTAGACAGAATCCATGGTGGCTATGGGCACCCGCTTGGGATCCTCCTTATAGCTCATTCAGCAGCAATTCCAGTCACCCCAAACTCTTTTAAATACTTGATGTCACCCTATTTTCATGTCACAGTAAGAGAAAGAAAAGGGGAAGAGAGCATCTTTCCTAACACATATGCTTGGAATTTCACATAGTAACCAGAGAGACAGCTGCAACGAACCGCTCTACTGTAAGTTACGCATGCATTAAAAATAACACTTTAGCACACATATTATTAGAATTCCTCTGTTGAAAAGTATTTCATGTTGTGCTAGAAGTGTTGGAATATTTCCATGATAAAATACAAATTTAAAAGTTACAAATTAGAAACTTTGCCAAGCATGAAACTATGTAGGCTAAAAATTTCAGTGCCTGCAGTTCCTTTTCCATATCCTCCCCATGCCCAAATTGAACTAGTAAAAATTTTCCAAGAAAACAACGTTTCACATGCTGAAGAGGGACCAGATCTCTGGTAGTTTCTACTTCACCAGGGGCTCTGCCACCGCTTACCACCTGTACTGTGAGCGGATGGCACCCCAGCCACTCCCCCATGGAGAAACTCAACAGGCTCCAGCTTTGCAGGATGAAGGCGAAGCCAGACGCTGCCTGGGGCTTCAAGGTGACCAAAGCAGGATACTTGAGAGTAGGAAAGTATCCCTCCTGTACTTCCATGGCCACACAGAGGAAGAACCTGCATGTTCTGCCTAACCTGAAACACCAGGCATCAGTGTGAAAAAGCGCTGAGCTCTCACAGTACCTCTCATCAGCAGCAATCAGGCTTTTGATGTGTACAAGGCTGTCCTACCTATGCATTCTGACAATCAGGCCTTTGAAGTTTCAAATTGGGCAATTACCTAATTAGAAAATTAGCACATGCTTTCGACCTTAATCTCTTTTTAACTTCACTCTTCATCTGTTAAATGTAAGCATCATCCCACACAGCATAAAGGTTAATTAACACTTGTGGGCTACTGAGGCACTACCATAAGTGCTGTAGTAAAGTCAATGTTGAAATCCACACATTTCTCACTTTTCTTTAACCATATTTCATATTCAGGCTTGGACAAATTACTGCTATCCAAAACATTACGAAGCCCAGCAAATGCCTTAGGGAGCTCACCACGAAACAAGGAATCATCTGAAACATTCTGGCTTTACTGGAGTATTTTGAAAACTCATCTATACCTTTGGTGTGAAGGCTTGTAAATGGAAAATGTGGAGGAGGGGAGGAGAGGAGTGGAATAAAAAAATAAACAAATTTTAAAAGCAGCACTTACAGTAATGCACCTTTTTTTGCATCCCTTCCCCCTCCCCTAGGGCCACATACTTTTTGAGTGCTCATCAGAGTGATGGTGCTAATTCCTATTCAAAGAAGTGTCTGTGTATTTAGGGTATCTTTTAAGACCCGATTTGTACAGGTTACCTCTGATTTTCCAAACCATATTTCCAATATTTTTTTCCAGGAACATGTAAATAAAATCCAGTTTGCAAGACATTAAATCTTTGAAACAATACAGGGGAAAGCCCAACATTCCCCACAACTGCAGTGTATCTCCTCTACGGCAAAACATTTGAATTTGGTAGTATCAACATACTTTTAATGTGAAAGTTATGGAAACCTTCCAACATCTTACAACATTTGTTGCTTATTCAGGCAACAAACTTCTCTGAGTTTTGGTTTGTGGTGTGCTTTTAACAGTACATTTTTGCCCTGGAGGAAAGCCATTTCTAGTCTTTAAACCTGTTGTATTCTCATTAATTGTAGGGTATAATTTCAGCAGCAAAACAGAAAAGCACTGAAATCATTACATGAGATAAAAAGAATGTATAACCTGATGTTATGGATACAATTTATTTTGTACCATGCAATGTTTATTTGCAAAATTTTACTCATCTCAGATCCTGAAACAAATGAATAATCTCCAGCTTCTGTTATCTAGCAATCAAGTTAGACATTATCTCTGTTAATAAAAGTGTTGGAACATTTCTGAAATTTGTTGTACTGGCTGCTTCATTGTGCTGCTCTTTTTTCCTTCCCCCAGGACTCATAAGTAACTATCTAATTTGTAACATCAAAAATATCACTGTACAAACTAGGTTTCTTTGATCTCGTTCTGTGCTATTCTAATGCACTCTATCATTAATGCCACTATACAAAACTCCATCATGTCAGGAAAAATAGAGTCCTTGCCTATTTTATTAATTTCCTTTCCCAAAGAAATGTTTTTGTCCATGCTGCCCACTTATGAATCTGGTTTGTATTGGTTGTGCAGTTGTCAGCAGTTGCTTGTGTTCCACAGGCAATACGATGTTATCTTGCAGATTTAGTATTATGTTTATGCAACAAGAATAGTCTCCTATTGGAATGACTGGCATGCATATAAAAATATCAATATTAGGGGCACATTAAAGAGATTCATTTCTTGATATTCACATTAAACACACAGCACAGCAAATGCTGTTCTCACTTGTTTTCATCTTACTATGCTTAAGCTTACTATGTCCAAGCTTGTCCTTTGCAGCATCAATTCAGGCTAAAAATTCAGCCTTAGAGCGCAGACAACCCTGTTCATCAGCACTGTCTCAAATCCACAGCAAATCTCTCATGGATGCCAGGACAGCAGGGCAGGATGCCATGCTCTTCCCATGGCACAGAGCTCTGCACTCCCTCCCGACAGGCCACCAACCCACTGCAATTTGGTTTTGTGGTGCTGGCATCCCCCAGGGCATCAGAAGCTCCCTTCTCCCAGAACACCCTCTCCTCCCCAGAGGAAGCATTTCCTTTTGGCTTCTGCCGTGCTCAGCAGAAACATGCTTAAACCAGAGGAAGGGAGAGGGACCAGGGCTGGTGTACACAGCAGTGTATTTGTCTCTTATCTCCAAGTCATAGGACACAGTGATTTTAGATAAAGCTAAAATCTGTTTAGAAAGACTTAGCAACTCACTGCCTTATTTAGTCTTCTGGTATTTCAGGTATAGGAATTCCTTCCCCTTATTCACAGCCCTATGTGGTCACTACTTTATTACCTCTGAATACCAGTGCCCATTCAGTAAAATGCCAATTTCCTCTCTGACAAGCTAAGCTGACCTTGAAATGTTATTGTCCTCCTTTGCATTTTCTTGTCCAGAAGCTAAGGATGACAATACACTCCTTCCTTTCTAAAAAATCCAAGCTCTATTAAGAGACAAGCTTTCTGGAGGGAGTATTAATTCCAGTGTCAAGTTTTCTCTGGTGACCACTCACCATGGCTGAGGTGCTGCTGCAGCAGGGCCAGGGTGATCGGCTGTCCTTGTGTGCCCATCACGCTCCATCCCAGCGGGCAGCATCTCCTGCAGAAGGTATCCCTTATCCCAGCTCTGCGTTGAAAACATTACACTTGCTGCTGCTGCAGCAGAGGATACCACCTCACAGCCATTAAACCTCTCATGTATCTTGTAGGCAGGATCAGACATATGGTTTGCTTTTGACACTTTTAGAAGTCCATTGCTTCTTGGGATCTCATCACAAGCTAGATCCAACATGACACTTCCAACAGCAACAGTCAAAATCTCACTTTTGTTTATCTCCACCAAGATGCCTCCCCAACTTCTGCAACTGCTTGCAGCTTTGGTACTAGAGGAACACCTCTACAACAACTAAAGCTTACTCTGTGTGGAACTAAATCAACATCAATTTTGGTGTTTACTTTTCCTTTTTTTGCATAGGAAAGAACTAAAACACTCTGTACAGACTAGTCATAGTACAGATGCTATTAAGCTACCTGCTTCATGAATAAAGCACAAGCTGCATGTCTCCCACACAGCCAACCTGTAAGGTGGTATCTGCAATGACTCATCGCACATTAGTCACAATCTCCATTTCAGTTACTACAGAGGAGCAAGTATTGAGAAAGAAGGGGAATATCTGCACACTGTGTGTGTCATAGAAAACATTTCAGACCAGAGAGCAAGCAGAAATATCTACACTGGTGCAAGTCAACAGCCACCCTCAAAAAGGGGAACAGAGCATAAACACAATTACAAAACTTCCTAGTTCCTTTATTATGTTAGCAATTAAACAGCCCCAGCAAAGCTTTGAAATTAACACCTATAAACAAGGTGTGGGTGGAAAGCGTGGCTCACACCTTTCCTGCCACTGTAGCTGCTGCTGCTGCCTGACAGCAGACTGACTTCCTGGTCATCCATCCTGCCACTCTGCAACATGCTGCATAGAACAGCTGAGAAATATTTAATATTAATGTTTACCATTTTACATAGAAAGATACTCTGTTAAACAATTCAGACTTCACATCTACCGTCAAGTGTTGCCATGTTTTCCTTAGCAAGAACACTATCAACAGTAAGTTTCCACAAATGTTCTACAAACAAATGAGGTAACTGTGAAATTAGACTAATTTAATTTCATGAAGATGAAGAATTCTTGAACAACATGACAGATTTCTGCATGTGTGACCACACATATATTTTAAAAAGCTATAGTGAGGTTGCTTCCACAGAATTGAATACATAAAAATGAAGCCAGTTTCAATGATAATTTTACTTGCTAATCCTGGCATTATTATGCCTAAAATGGAAAACTCGACTGGAAAGGGAGAAATTAGGTCTCATCTTTACTTAGCCTAAGCCTCAAAGCAGGTTTTAGAATTGATTCACCTACAGCAAAACACACAAACAAATGGAAACAATGTTATGTAATGCTACAACTTCCCAGAGAAAAATCAATCACTGAATAGAACCACTTTGGATGACATAGGCAGGCAAAGACCTTCTAAAATTTCACCTTGAACATACATTATGTGGAAGTCCTACACAAAATTGAAGTGTCACAATTGCTGCTGAAAAATCACACGAAACCATCATGAATACGTGCATGGAATTTGCCTGTATGAGAAAAACAAATGCCTTTTCACAGGGATACCTTTTCCTTCCCTCAGAAAGGACCCTGTAGGAAACCACATGTATTTCTTATGAGGAATGTTTGCCAAATTTTGTAAACTCAAAAGGGACCATATTTCTATCAAAGTTGCTTAAATACATCATGTTTTGTATCAAAAACATTGTTTATGTATTATTTCCATGAATGGAGGCTCTGAAGTAGAAAAAAAGTCTTCAGGTTTCTTTTCCTACCGTTTGCTACAAGGCAACAGTTTTCAGGTAAAGAAAACATCCCTACAAATAGCAAGGGAGATGGGATTGAACATGGATGGAAACTATAAACCAATGAAATGAAAAATACACTGGAAAAAGCTGTATCTTGTAGGTCTCCAGTGTTTGCAATTCAGTTTTTTTCCCTTTTTAAAATCCTGAAGATTTCTGTAACTTTTATATCTGGGGGCAACACTCTAAAGCCAAAAAAATAGTAGCTATTCTGAAAGCAGCTACCATCTTAAACCACAGAATTATCCAGTTTATCCCTTTAATGCTTATGTTTTAAGATTGATTAACTCCACATACACTTATTAAGCACTAGCTATACTAATTCAGCCATTTATACATCCATGAGCAAGCTGTTTCTGCATAATACTGCCAATCAAAATAGGAGGATTCTTCACGCATGAAAAGGATCCTCAAACAGAATACATTAACAGCAAAATTGCTTTATAAATTTTCAGCATCTTCTAACCTTTCTGATAATCTTATTTACAAATTTTATTTTATTTTTAGCATTAGCAGGGAAGAATTAAAGCTGAGCTAGCATAAGTATTTTCTTTGGGCTATAACCTGGGGGGGTGGGTACAGTCACATAAACTACCAGAGAGTGAGCCCAAGAAGCAGCCAACAGTGTGAGAACTTCTACGCAGCGACTACTCAAATGGACAATCTTACTCAAGACTAAATGCCGGGTTGTTTAACCTACTAATCCACATTTACTAACTTACTGTGTCAACACACTGTAAGTTTCCGCCTTCACTTGGCCCTTTGCAACTCATGTACAAGCCTACACACTAACTAGGTGTGACCATCCTCTGCAACTTGCATAGCAGAAAGTCCTCATACAAGAGAGCTACGTGAAACGCAGCCTGCACACCTCAGAGCTGGGGAAGACCTCCAGGCATCAACTCAGAGGTGGAGAGGACAAGTGACCCAGCCCAGAAACCTCACTGCTCTGGTGCAGAGAGAGCAGGGCCAGGAGCACAGCTTTGCCCCTGCCAGCTCCTGCCAACCCCTGCCCAACAGCCCCCAGGGTCACTCTATCACCACCCACAAAATGCAATCCTGATACAGAAATTGCACATGATAAGTGCAAGCCAGTCAAGAATTAAAAGCCACTTCCAGCTTGGATTTTTGTCCTTTTGTCTTCCAAGAAAACCAACCCCCCCAAACCTTATTACTCAAGACATCATGCCACTTAAGCCATTGAACAAATGGGTAAAAGCAATGGTGGCAGGAGCATGCAAGAACCTGAAGGACCAACTCAATCAGGTTCTCATGGAAGGGCAAACAAGGACAAAACCCAACTAATTCATGCATTTTTAGAGCATATGAAAAGAAAAAAGAAAAAGCACTGGGAGAGAAGAGCAAAGGTAGAAGACATGGCACCTACATTCTACCTGGTTTTATGATACATCAGAGCATCTTCTCATTACACAATAAGCAACTGTGACTAATGACTGTCACATCTGGTCATTCCTTCTCTTTTTCCGCTCACAGGGTGGGATCTGCATGTCCAGCAGTTCTGTGTTTCTTTGCAAGTTCTCCTCTCAGAGCCACTCTGGCTCACTGCAAAATGAGCATGTTGAAGAAACACTTTAGTTCTGCATGCTGCAAAAGGGAGGTTTCCAATGCTGCTGCTTTCCTGATTAATTTATTTATCTGTGTGAAGCAGTGGTGTGATGTAGGGTTCATAAAGATACTTTCTCAATAGGTTTCTTAATCTGAATAGTACTCAAAATTTGAGAGGAAAGACTCAGTACTGAGAAAGTATGTGCAGTCCAAATCTTTTTATCTGACATTTAATGACAAGTTTGCTGCATCAACTGCACCTTTGATATTTCAATTTTGATACTTCAGCAACTTCGAGTGTGGCTTGCAGTTACTTCACCTTGAAATTACTTCCTGTGACTGCTAAGAAAATGTTAACTGTTACCCTGAGCAAGTCGCTATTATCTTCTCACCCTCCTTTTGATGACTAATACATATTCCTAGAACTGTTAGAATCAAGATAGACACCCAAACAGAGAAAGCAGAAGAAACATGACCAAAAAACATAACCACATTTTTAAAAGGTACTATCAAGTTAAAGAAATTACTTCTCCATTGAGTCAGGTTTAAATATTAACTTTCTAAACAGCGTGAGATGAAAACCCCTATGGATCTTTACAATGTTTGTCATTTTATGTCTTTATCTGCATCACATTGCTGTTACAGCGCAATACTGCAGATATTTAGTTACATGCTATAGAGTAATAATGCATTTATTTACCAAAGTATGTGCCAAATACACATTTTTGTTTCTCAGTTGAGAAATATCCAAATGAGCTGTGTATATGCCAACACTTACAGCATAACTACAGTTGATGACACGTGAATACTGTCTGTGACCTGATGGAGGGATATCCACAACTCTGCACGATGCCACTGCACCAGCCTGCACTATGCACGACTGGGTCAGAACTGGCATGTCCTGTTAAAGTATCTGAAGAGGAGACAGCACTTTTGACACAAATTTAATGCAATGAAGTCTGGAAACTGCTAGCCCATCTAGCTTATAGCTCGCTTCATTAAGCACAGGCTCAGCAAACTCACAAAGCAAATAAATACTGCTTAGTCCAACTGTGCTTATAATTATGCAATATAACTACCCAATAAAAGCTTCATTTAACTCTGTCAAATTAGTAAAAGGTGGTAAAACTATACTAGCCTGACAAGGAAGCAGAGCTTAAAAACAAGTATACATTATCCTGAAAATTCTAACAGACCTACGGCTGCATAAAGGGAAGCAACAGTATTTTCACAAACTATAATGAGATGAGATTTTACCTCTAGATGTAAGACAAGGATACTTGCTGAAGATATCGAACTGACAGGGAAAATTACGCCAGTAAAGAGTGGCGGCTGTCACCATTTCCTTCTATAAAGTACAGTATAATAAGCAAAGAAGCATACAAAAGGAGAGTAATATCCCATCTGTCCCTACATTCAGAAAACTCCATTTCCAGGCATTTGAGCCCTTCAATTACAAGCATGAATGCCCATGTCTACAAAAATGCAACTGCATTCACTTCTTGGTGACTACTGTTCCCCCTGGTAGGGTCCAGTTTGCCATTCTGTTGGGGTCAATTGGAAGCAGAAAATTGTTCCAAAATACATCCTAAATGATTTGGACTACCATAACCTTGGAGAGAGAGAGACCCAGCTCTTGTGGAATAGCTGGGTTGCATTTTATTATTCTAGGGGAAAAAAAAACAAACCAAACCAACAAAAATCCAACAAAAAAACAAACCAACAACAAAACAAACAAGCACTCTGCCTCCTTCACCCAGGAAACTCACTGTGGTTCTTTTAAGCACACTACTAGCAAACAGGTTTTTTTTAGAAAAAAGGAAAATAAATTCAGAGAAACTATTAACACATTTCTAGCCCAGGACTGTGAACAATACTTTTCTAATACAGCTTTTCATTCTTTAAACCTCTTCATTAAAATAACTTCCTGATGGCAAAATGGCTAAAATAAGTCTTGGGCCTCCCAGCAATCCTGACCCTCATCCCCCAGAACAGTGGATCTGCATCCGCAGACACACTCACAGTATGTGTCAAAAGCCTTCCCCGGTCTTGCCAGTTGGAATTCTCATATTGGGTGAGCCAACGTAGGTTTATAAGGCAGGCTGGTGGGAATTCTCTCCTCCTTCGTAAAAATATATCAACTAAAGGGAGGAGCACTTGCTCTGAGGCTGATACTTTTGGGAGAAGGAAACGATAATGTGGATTGATTACTTAGAACAAATAACTTAGTTTTAAAACTAGCTATGACAACACTGTCTCCTGTAGACAAATCACGTGTTAAATGCACTGAAACTTACAGCAAGTTACATTTTTAATGAAACACTGAATGCTGTAACATTTTAGGTGAATCAACTAAGAGGATACAGACTTCATAAAAAATATTTTTTAAAGTATTAAGATAGTGATATGGAGTTTTAAATTTATCACCACCATTATTACTGGCAGCACCTACATTAAGGCTAGCTCAAAAGCTTTCAATGCAATTACAGGAGAAGTTGTATTTCAAAAGGCTTCACTGCATCAACACAAACATCATAACTGTGGCCATCCAAGACCATAACAAAAACACTAGTTATTGAGATGCAATCCCCTGAAATAGGCTAATACTTGGTATAACTGGTCCCAATCCAGTACTTAACCATTTCAGGTAAAATATCAAGCTGAAAGAAGGACTTCTATGTCAAATTTGTCTATTTTTGCCTACATAACAGGGACTAGAGAGTAAGAAAAAAAAAAAGCCCTTGTAACATCTTGATACTTAAAGCAAAGTTCCTTATGTCAGACATTAATTTGAAGTAAGTACTTTTCCATGAGTGCCTAGGCAGGGAAACAAGACAGCAGGAACAGCACTGTCACCCCCTGCCAATGAGGCAGAGGCCAAAGCTTCTGCTGGCCGAGGTGCCCTCTAAAACACAGTGACACCTCCTCTGTGAGCAGAACCAAGACCAAGGAGGACCTGGCCTTACTCCTCTGGAAACCCTGCAAAGCCACTACAACACTGCCATCTTTACCACCAAAGTCTCCAGCAACTGGCAAGTCCCCACTGTGAAACAACACAAGCAAACTCTCTACTAGTCTTAACATTAAAGATATATGCATCCAAATCAATTTGAGTCTGAAAGCAGTAATTCGCATATTTGGGGACGTTGGTGGGGCCATTTTCCATTTATAAATACTGTTTACAATGCCAAATATCATTGGAGGCAAGTACTTAATCAAGTATGCAAAACCAGAGTTGTTTGCAGGTAAATATTTTCCTTGGTCAAACTGAAAATTTCTATCGTGATCTGTATCACCTAAGCTAAATTCTAGTCAGATCTACTTCAATAGCTAAGATCTTTCTGAAGGGACAGGTTATGACACAAGCCCTTACCTTTACTTTCATTATAAAAAAGCTAATTAAATACAAATAGAAAAAAGAAGTCATCCCTACCAACATGAAACGGGGTTTATTTTAAAAATCAACACAATGTTACATTGTTAAGAGTATACAAAGCCACATTTTCCTTTAATTACAAATGCTGTCTTTAACTCTTATTCAGCAAAATCCTCAGCCTTGTATCAAGATTTTAGAAAAAAAAATTTTTTTAAATGCAGAAAAAAAATTAAAGTACAACACACATATTAATAAGGGAATGTATTTCTTCCACCTTATTCTGCTGGATTTCAAGACAAATCTCAATCCTAAATCCATCATTCCACACTCACTTCTGAAATTCAAGATAATGCCTCAAGCGCAAGTCTGAGACACTGCTATAATTTTACAAACACGGAAATTCTTGCTAAAAGCCATTAGTCAATGGAAATGCCTTAACATAAATCTCTACTCATCAGTAACAAATTTACAAGTTATAGCCATAAACATTGCTGTTCTTTTGAATTTTGTTTTGAAAACAAAACAGTTAAACGTTAGCCTTTCTTTTCTACTGCAAAAATCCTTGCAAGCCTGCAAAAGACTATAGGAAGCACTCGTAATTTCAAAATTTCCAATGAATTCTCCCTCTTTCCTGAGAGATTGTAATATCTTGAATACTAAACCAAATGCTTTGAATTCTGAAGCAAAGTACAGTGCATTGCTCACTTTAAGAAAGTACACTGTACCAAGGTCATTCCTTTCTTCCACTAAGTACATATAGAAATCTACGCATTAAAACCTTCCCTTAATTTTTTTTTTTAAACAAACTTTCCTGTAACCACCATGTTTTAGTCCAGAAGTGTAAGTTTTTCTATGCATGATGCTGTATTCATATCAAAACCGCACAGCATGAATCAGCAAACAAAGAAGAGCTGCTCAGAGATGTTTGTTTCATTCACAATAACACTTCTCCACCCTACACAGGAGCAACACATTTTATCTCTGATCTGCTGGTGGGGGTCACTTGCTTGGTTGGTCTTTTTAAGGCTTAATTCATAGTTTTGATTGAAACAGCTAGAATGCTGCAACTAATTACCTGATTTACTCTCAAGAGAGGCTGATTTGACAGTAGCTCTTTAAAGAAAAGAAAGATGTTGAAGCATTTCATTTTTACTATGATATTAGTAAACATAAAGGAAAAAAACAACTTAGTTCTGAAGGACAAATGCATGTTTTATAAACACACAAAAGTACAGCAAGGCACACACTGAAGCTGCAGCAAATACTTTGAACAAACCTTTACTGCCTCCTGCCTGAGAGGTCCGCACGCAGCCCACGCTTCCCAGCGCGGGCTTCTCTTACTTTTCCTTTGTAAAGCATAAAACTGAGAGGTCAAAACGAGAGACTGGGCATACAGCTCCTTCCCGAGGGCTGCAAAGGGTCTCTTGCACTAAATACTTCCCTCATGGTGTAAGGGCTGTGCTGGGACGCCTGGTGGGAGCCACGCTGCTGAGGCAGCAGTGTGAGCACCCACACCACAAGCCATCTGTCCAGCAAGCATTAACTTTATCCTTATCTCCCGCTCATTTTCTCTGCTATCGACATAGATCAAAACCTTATTTGATCTTATTTTTTTAATTTTTCAAGGTTGGGATGCTGCACAGCAGCAAGCCGCCTCAGTCTCTGAATAAAGCACACCTTGCCGGCTGGCTAATGAGGACGCGGAGTTAACTTAATTACGCAGATAAATATTCACCCCGGTATTTACTTTACAGATTTCCCCCTTTTTCGCCCCTCCAGAGAAGGGAAGAACTAAATGAAAAGAGCTGGAGGTCATTTAAGCGAGCCCTTCGTGGTACCTCACCCGTGCAGAAGTTGACCAGTGCCGAAGGGTCGCAGGCTGCGGCCAGGCAGGGCAAGCTGTCTTCCATTCCTCTGGCCCACGATGCCACCAAGCTGGCCCCTCCACGGCCCCAGTCGCCCTCCCAGTGAAGCTCAGAGGGAGCCCCCGTGCCCTGGCCTGGCTGGCATGTCGCGGGCTCCCAGCAGACCCTCCCAGTCCGAGAAGCGCTGATGGAGAGGGCTGGTCCCCTCCTGCCTCTCCCCGCAGCCCCGGCGAGAGGGAGAGGCTGGGATCGGGACAAAACTGGTCGGCTGCCGCAGGGAGTGGCTAACCCTCAGACGTCAGCCATGCGCTCGCACAGGCGCTCGCTGAGCGCAGGAACGCTGCTACCCCTCCAACACCACCGCTTCCTTACGGCTTGGATGCCTCTTCTTCAGAGAAGGGGAGCTCGCCGACCGGCTTCCACGCAGGGAACGGGCAGATTTCCACACGCAGGCAGGGTCTTGAGCCCTTCCCGAATGAGATCGCTGGCACCGTGCTGTCACACAGGCAACCTGCCATCCCCCCTTCCAATCTCACCATGCCACAAGGTACTGAGCGGCCAGATTCCAGGTTGTGACATTAACTATAAAAAGCCAACAGCAATTAATCAATCTGTCCCGGGTCTGAGCATAAAGAACCACCACAAATGACTAACAAAAAGGATTTTTATACTCAGTAGGTTCAGATAAAATATTATTGTTCCAAAGCATGTTGTCTGTGTGTCAGAAAGCCCACAGACCTAACAGCAGTCCACAAAGTGACATGAAAAGTTCACAGGGGAGGGGAGAGGAAGGGGGTGGTTGTTTCTTTAGTATTGTATTTGAATATTTTTCATATGACATCTTTTGAGATCGAGAAGCAATGACATCACTGGCAGTATATTCCTATCCATTATATTAAAACAAAGCAAAATATCATGGGTTAATAAAAGCAGCAGCTTTGTAAAGCTATCATTCTATTCAGCAAAAAGGAACTCTTATTACAAACGCATTACAATCTATTTAGCATGATCATGATTTTGCCTGTCTTGCATGATGAAACACAGCCAGATGAAAACTAATGAATGCAACATGTGTTCATTCTTTTGGTAGCTGTGCCTGAAGCCAATTGGCAGAATGACTACAGCAAGATAAATGTCAAAACAAAACTATTTGTGAATTTGTACTGCATACGTTTTCCCTCCTCTATCATACTTCAAATAGTTTAGTATTTTCAAGCTTTGCAGCATATTAAATAACTCTGGATTAAAGTTTTGATTCCCAGACAACAGTGGGATAGTTAAAAAAAAAGAGAAAAAGACAAATAAATACACAGGGGAAGTCCATGTCTCCATTCAAAAAAAAAAAAAAAACCCACAAAAAAGGACGGGGAGCACTTTTTTCCACCATCACAAACAGTTAAGAACAAGGTTCATAAAAACACGTATAGTTAGGACAGCATATGATGGGGTTTGTGTGTTTTCCCCAGAATTATCAATCTACATAATTTCAGCAGTATCTGAAAAAGAAAAAATAAAAGAAGAAAAATAAAAAGGGAAAGGTGGTCAGCTGAACACAGCTCTGCAGTGTGAAGCTAGCCAGATAACTACCATGATTAATAAAAGACTAAGAAACTGAATGGTGAAAGATGATGGAAGGTAAAAGGCAAAGGCATACAATTAAGGAAAGGGCCCCAATGAAGTCATGGATCTCTATACAGTTGTGGCACTGCAATTGACCTAGAACCCACGCTTCCAACTGGTCTCAATCACTACATTGCAAAACATTGTAAAACAATTGTCACTGCAAGATGACACTGAGTCTTATCTTGGATGGACACAAAATTACTTAGCATGCACATACATACATTTTGGTATCCTTTCAAACTCAACATCCTTTCTAATACAATTATGAAGCCTTGAAAGAAATTGCAGGCAAAAATCCTCCATGAGGCCAGACAGACATTGTATGTGCTGGTAAAAACCAGCTCAGAGAGCAGAAAGACATTTGATTTGCAGCTTTAAGGCACCATCAGTGCTCTGAACGATGACAGATTACATACAACTGGCAAGAAGCATCCAGTGTAGTCCAAACTAATAAAATTATTTAGAATGTCTCATTTTTAAAGTAAAACACTTTGTATAAAATGGTAGGATCTCCTCCTGTACTAAAAGGACACGAAATACTGGTATTTCCAGGTACCTATGAGCCTAATTTTTAGCTCCAAAAAGAATGGATTTCTTCAGCAGTATTTTAATCAGAGCTTAATCCCTATTCAATCAAGAGCATTCAGGGGTGAAGCAGAAGGAACCAAAACAAATCTTAGAGCACCTTCAGAATAATCCTCTGAACACTAACATTTGAAATAAGATTTCAGACAGCCCACTCTATACAGCTCACCCTCAAAATAGAGAAAGTAGTCTCAATCCACCCACCGCCTGTTCCCTGCTGAGCTGAGGACTTGGATCAAAATTCCTTGATTTGCCTTTAAATCTCCTATTAGAGTCATAGCTCCTCATGAGGAGTTTTCACTCTCCTAGCTCTGGCCTATACCTGTCCTTCTAAACACTCTTGCTATCTCCAACAGCTGTTTACCTCTAACCTTTTCAGGTTTAAATATCATCTCAGGCTCCTCTTCCCTGCTGTTATTTAACCTGAATAGTGCGGAATGAGGAGGTACACTTCTCTTAAGTATTTTAGCTAGGCATAAATGATAAAACAAGTAGTTAAAATATGGTACAGACCAAAAGAAAACACATATGAGTTAGGCAAGGAACTTTTGCCTAGGAAAAAACCTCTTGGAATATTAGTGGTGCAAAATACAATGTTACACCATGAAAAAACCAACCCTCTTCAATCTAACACAATAAAGCCAGTTAAAGATCAGGAAGAGAGCTCCTCACATTGCACAGGTACAGATTAGTTCATTATTTGTTTATTCCTGGTATACAGGTATTTAGGAAACATTACAAATCTGGTAAGAACAGCATGTCTCAAAGACCACAGCAGATTCAGTGAGATTATTAACCTACAAAATCAGTAACTTTAGACACATCTCAGGTTTTCACACACACCAAAAACACACTACTACCCACCTTTTCTTCACAGGTAGGAGCAAATGGTTTTGAAGAGAGCCACAGGAAGGCATGAACTCTTTGGAGTCATCACTTGCATGTGAAGAGGAGGAAAAAGGGGTCTCCTGCTCCACACACCAACCATTGCCTTCCAGTGACCCAGAGCCAGCTAAGGAATTGGGGGTGTACCTGCCAAAGCCACCATACCCCCAGCTGCACAGACTGCAGAACAGACACCTTCTCTGCAGAACACCTTTAGCAATTAAAACCCAAAAAGACAGACTATTTAATTAGTTTCCTTGGCAAGTGATTCTGCTACTAGGAAAATAATTGCAGTTACATGAAATTTGAAAATTGATTTTCAAGGGTCTCTTCATCTTCTTTGAATTTAAGAGATTGTATATCCAAGACCTGCTGCACAAGGCAATCACATAGTTATCTTTCCTCCAAAGGACTACTGGAATCTCTCCTTACCTATTTTTCCTCCTGAAAACCTGCACCTATAACTGCACCTGCGCAACATAAACTGGTAACTGTACCATGATTTTGTTTAATGACTGTCTTGCTTTTGAACTGCAAGAGGACAGCACTAGTTAATTTTGTTTCTTCACATGTATAAAAGTAATGTTTCCACTGGCAAACAATCCTTCAATTATTTTGCTTTCTTCTTTCTAAAAAGAAACTGCAGCAATGTTTCAGTTGGCAATTAATGCCGTGGCCAAACAGTATCACCTTTCAGCAGCTGCACGCATCTCTGTTCCAGTATTACCTTTACCCCACAGAAAAGAGCGAATAACAATGATTTATTTAATAACTACCCAATTCCTAAAAACTTCAAGCCTTTTATTCCTTTTTCCTTGGAGGAGGGGGGAGGATAATTCTTTCTGAAATCAACAGACTGTTTTTAGAACCATGTTTTATCTGCAATCACCTAACTAGCACAACAGATCATAGAATCCTAGAATGGTTTGTGTTGGAAGCGATCTTAAAGATCACCTAGTTCCAACTCCCCTGCCATGGGCAGGGATACCTCTCACTAGACCAGGTTACTCAAATCCCCATCCAACCTGGTCTTGAACATATCCAGTAACAAAACCATCTCATCAGATGAGACAAAATAATGAAGCACAGTTTTAAAACACACACTTTGGTTAAGGACGCTCATTACATTGGTCCTGTTTCTAGCAGGACTTGTGAGGTATACAAAGGTTAGCAAGCTATGAAGGACAAAGCCTCACAGGATCCAGTGTTCTCATGAACACCTGTGGGATACAGCAGCCTCTGCTCACTCCTCTTCACTCCTGGTGCTGGCACTCTAATAAAACCTATTAAAGTCCCATTCTCTGAAGTATTCATACCAAGAATGACGGATTAAGATCACTTACTGCTGGCACAGGGCAGCACTACTGCTAAAATAAGCATTCCTGCCCTTCTCCTGCGTCCCTGCCATCCTCATGCTCCTGCCACTAGCACAACAGCTCATGGGGCTGCAAAGGGAAGCACACAAGGAGACTGAATAGCATGAAAACTAACCCATCAACACCAAGACAGGAAAACTCACCAGGCCAGTCGTATGGCATATGGCACAATGAACCGCGTTGCAGCAGCAGGAAGGTGGCAGCACCCTCTGGAAAGAGTGGTGGGAAATGTGCCCATCAACAGCAGTTCTGCCCACGGATGACTTAAGATGATTGTGAAACAGCTACACTTGTAAATCACATTTCATTGCCAGAAAACTGAGTGAAACAAGAACTGATACAGAAGAGAGTGAAGTCCTGAGCAAGCAGTGCCAGGGCAGGAAGACGATGTGGCAGAAAGCATGCAGCACTACTGAAGGCCATTCCCTTATCACCTCTCCCAGACTCTAAACTGAGCTCCTTTGTCCTAAGGGCATTTTTCTCAAATAACAGATACAGCATGCAGAAACCACGAGAAACAACAAGTGTACATCACATCTCAAGAGTTGTCCTGAGGCTGTCCTCCAGAACTAAATCATACCCATGTCCACACGGTCAACTATCCTGGGAAAGGGATCTGAATGGAAAGAATTATTTTTTTTTCTCCAAAAGCACATTGCTTAACTTGAAAAAGAAAATCCAGAAACAATACCAATCTCTCCAAATGCACAACCGTATTTTAAGAATAGCCACCTGAATATCTATTTTTGTCAGGTGGGTTTTGTGCTGCAGCAGCTGCTTACTCCAGTTTGCAGAGGCAGCTGCACCAGGACGACAGAGGTGGCAGCAGGCTGATGTGGAGAGTAAGAAGGGTGGTAATAGTTGAGGCTGGTATTTCACTGCGCGTAACATCAAACCACAGCTGTAGCTTGCCTTCCGCTGTCTGCTTGGAGCACTTGCACAGCAGACTGCTTGCAGCTGCTTTCCTGCCTACTCTTCAAATGCAGTATGGAAACAGCCAGCAAACAAGATGAAAATGCATTAAATCAAAAACACAGCCATGACAAAGGTTTTTCCTGCAAATTTTACTTTGGGCATACGTTCCAGACCACAGTTCAGACCATGTACCCTACATGTTGGGCGATGAAAACGTGCAACCTTGCCCCTGAGAAAAGGAAGAGTTTGAACAGCAGCATCCTTTTTAGGTGCAGTCTGTATTTTTGTGAAGATAATCAGTTTTGTGCCTGGTCAACAACTTACACAGCTCTAAACACAAAAGTCTGACATAAGTGAAATTTTTAAAGCTACAGGTATGCCATACAAGGTTGTTAAATATGAAGCATTTCCATTTTCTGAAAGTGATCAGCAAAAGTTTCTTTCTTAATAGAAATAACTAACTGGTAGTCTTAGTCATGCCAAAGCTATGGTAATGGACTAGCTATAGTTAAATGATTGCTGTCTAATCATTTAGCTCATGCCAACAACAACAACAAAAAATGTTGCTTTTGCCATGCAGAACTGGGGAAGTAGCAGGGGAGAAACCAACTGCAAAAGTGTTTTCTAAAAAAGTACTTTCAAAATTACTTCTAGAAATATTATACTGCTTAAGAGTTGCATATTCTTTCAAAAAAAAGCTTAAATGTCTTTCTTGCACATTAAAACTCCTCCAAATGTTGGCTATTGCCACTGAAATACTGCTGTAGTGTTGACTATTTTTAGAAGTAGTAAAACCAATAAACTTAGTGTAAAAAACCCAACAGAAATCGAAAGAGTCCACTATTTGAGAGACCAGAGTTTCTCATTTATTATCCACTTTGAGACGTTGAGGAAGTAGAAAAGCCCTTATGAAAACACCACCAAAAAATCTAATTCTTACTGGGGATGTCCAGCACGAGCCCCACAGATGCATTGAGGGCATGGTAGGTGCCTGGCTCAGCAGCACACTGGGAGGACACAATCCTTGCTGTGCACAGAAAACTGTTCCATAGGCAGTAGATAGGAATGGGAAACACATCCCAGTGGGTGGCTCTGACATAATCATGTCTTGGTACAGCACGTAAATGAGGAAGAAAAACCACAGATACTGGCTTAACCTAGATGGCTAGGAACACCTTTCAGCTTCCAGACTTCTGCATATGTCAGCAGAACCTGAATCTTCCACCTGAGGGGTGGCGTGATCACCATTTGTGACCACGCAGCATAAACACAGTATCTCTGATTTAAATATTATCTAGCACACGCAAATGTGATGTAGGTGTCAGACCTTAAACTATTACAACACTTCAGAGTTTGACCTTATCAAAAGATCATTTACAGCCATACAGTTTTGACATAATATCTATAACAGCTGTACAGTCCATAAATTAATTACCCTTCTGATGACACAGACTGATAGAAGTGGTTCAAAGGGAATCTGTAGAAACAGTTTTATATCCGTGTCATTCCTTTAAATTTAGTTGACAGCAGATTTTGTACTCTTTGTAAAATGGGTCACAAAAATAAACATCATGGTTTGTTTACAAATATAGGATTGAACTGTTGTGAAATCCTCAGGCAGGGCTTATGAACTACACTGTTGGAAGAATATAAAAGATGTACTTCTTTTTTTAAAGACAAATACGGAAAATCCTGTTTATCTTGTTTTTCAGTAGCACTCTCAGTATTCTATTTCAGCTTCACTTTAAAACTTAGTGAATATAAAATAGGAAGAACAAGCCATACTATTTCCATGAATTGTTTGATTAAAAACTGTCATTAAAAGGAACCAGCTTCATTCATACACAGAGGTCAAAAGAGACCTTTCAACTAAGTCAACAAATGAAGTCTGCCAGACTAGAGGTCACGCTTACTTAAAAGTCTGAATAACATTATTGACACAGAATTAGGTATTGATTTCCAATTTATTCTTCCTGTAAGAATAGTAATGTTACAAAAATCTGACACAACTGATACCTTTGCCGGCCTCTCTGGAGAAAACAAAAGGACAGTAAGGGAAAACAAGCAACCCTCCATTTTAATTGGTAGCTCCTTCACAGGTCATGACCAAGGTCAACTTTTGACTACAAAGATGTGTGTTGATACTGCCAGAAAAAACATTCTGTAGATTAGGAAAAATAGCTTCTTCCAACGGATCATCAATCCTGTTACAACAGCTAAAGGTCAAAGCAAAGAACAAAAAGGGGTAATTAGAGAGAAAGAGAGAGGGGAAACTTTTGGAGTGCAGCGGTAGAGGTCTAACTGGACTAACAGATCGAGCAGCCGTGGTGTAGACAAGGACGCACCATGCTATGAGGAAAAAACACCATACAAGAAAAATGGAGCTGGTCCTTGGTGGCTTTAAGAAATGCAGTTGTATTTTTCCAAGAATCCAGCTTACCAAAGTACTAAAGGTCAGAAGTGGCAGGAATTTCATGGTATCATGTTACGTAGAGGCATTTTCATACACTGCAAAACCACCAGCCCTAGGAGGTGGGGATGGTTACGGCAGCGTATGATCGAGTTCACTATGCCCTTACTTCACCACAGGAAGCTTCTGTACTCCAGATCTACCTAGTCATCTCCAAGTAATAAGAGCTAGAAAATGAGAACAATCCAAAACATACTGAAAGACACGACTTTAACAGGAATTTAATCAAGCCTCAAATGAAGAGTTTACCCATCTGTTCTTTGAGAAGGATGAAAGTCCATGATCTAAGTGAATAAAATATATACCAGAAGTGATGTGACTACAATTAAAAGCAACTTAGTCACTGGCAGAAAAGACAACAGTAGTGACTGCTCTAAGGTCCTGAGGGCTTAGGGTAAGGAACAATCTCTTGCACAGGAAGTAACTAAAGAATAAAAACTATTCCCCCTCCTCCTCCTTTTTTAAATACAGACTGTGGCAGCATTTCTATTTTTCTTAATACAAGAGGGTATCCCCAATCCATGAAGTCAGGAGGCTAACTAGCTGCTTACATGCAAGTTTAGACTATCAAGACTGCTAGGAGCACAATTTCTCCACAGGATTTTTAGATAGAAACTTGACAAACACCTTTACACCAAGCTTTTTTTAATTCAAATTATGGGCATTTTTTTTGTGTGTGTTTCTTTTTTAACACAAAATTCAAACCTACAGACAACCTGAACATACAAATTTGTATTCCCTATGAAATTGACTGTAAACATTTTTTCTCATATCAGCTTGCACAATGTTTAGAGCACTCCACAAAGCCAAATGAAGGATCACAGGACTGTGGCTGTACACAGCTTTTAAATTATGGACATAATAAAGCATCGTTGTATTTACTGTCTATGTTTTTCTTTCTTCAAATATTTGAAGTAATTGAGACTTGATCTCAAGACAGTCTTGAGACATAAAAGATGCCTAAACCTTAGTTAAGTGCTCTAAATCAGTTAACAAAAATAAGGTATTTTTTTTAAGGAAAAAAAATCATGTCACATCTGACCATTGAAATACTCACTCCAATAAACAAGCTCCCACATTCTTTTTTCTATCCCTAAGCCAAAAGGTTTTGTCAAAACAAAGCTTCAGAAGACAAACTGTAAGAGTGATTTATTTATCAGTAAGTTTGTAATCAATATAAGAACTTACAGGACACTGAGCAACTGACAAAATTACATTTCCAGTGTAAGATTTATTTAGTAGAAATGTTTTGCCTGCTATTTCTATAAACAGGAAGACTCAGCTATTTCCTTCAACCAAGTGCTTGAGACTTACTAACACAACAGAGCTTGCAGCAACATCTGCTTGAAAATAACAAACCTGTGATGGTGGACATTTTATTACATTTATCCATTGACAGTATTTACAGCATGGATATGCCTTTTCTATTTTCAACATAAAGGAAAATCCTTCTAGAGGAAACCATATACTACCAAATTCTATTGTAGAACCTCATAATTAAAGGGAGGGTATTAAGTAGCAATGAGAAGACAGGCTAAAATACCAAGAAAATTCCAGTCCCTTTTTCTGGAGTTTTCACTAACCGTGCATCTCTTTAGGCATCATTTGAAGATACGTTCAGTTTGCAAACCAACAAGTTTGAAGCAACCTTAGAGGCATCATCCAATCAAAAATACAGGTTTTCTCTCTTCTGTTAAATTGTTCCATACTCTGCTACAGCAACCATAAATTAATGAATTGTTGCAAATCACCTGTGCAGCTCTCCTACGCTCAAACAGCTAGGATATTTACATTTTAACATGAACACATTTGTATCTCACAAGTAATCATCAAAATAACTGCTTTGCATTTTTTTCCTGTCACAATACACCTCCTTATTGAAAAGAGTCTATCACCCTGCAAGGTGGCTCACAAGAAGGCAGCCCCCCCCAGCCCCTTTAAACCAAAGTCAAAAGAGAGCAAGTCATGGATGGCAAATGACTATACTTCATACCTTTCAAGATTTTCCTAACAGAGGATTTATACCTTGGTATTTTTCTTTGCTAGTCTCTTGACAGAATTCATATCACCCATTTTATTTCACCAAAGGAGATTTGATTTAATGATTAACTCATTTGATGGGTAATCAGGCAACCGATTTTATCTGCTTCACTGTGATCAAACAGTCAGCATTACCTTCCACTAAGGCAAACTACAGGTTTTAAAGCAAAATCTGCAATCAGAGGAAATAATTTTGCTCTTGTAGCCTCCTCAAAACCCATAGAGGATATGTGCATTGGAAGGAGCTGAGAAGACGTGGAGAGAAGAGGATTAAATTAAACAACAATTTGGAGGAAGCATCTTGCCATTTTCTGTCTCCACTGATGAAATCAGGTCATTGGCAATAAAAGTGATGTGAGAGAACACGGTTTATTTGCATTGTCTCCTTCCTTTTCTCATTTAAAAATCAATTGCTATCCTTAGGCAGGATATACATTGGAAGGAACAAACTAGCAAAACAGTAAAGTGAATTTGCAATCTTATCGTAGTCACCCACTCCAAGAGCCACACAAAATGGTCTGGAGGTGGACTCCATCTGAGACCACTGAGCATGGGCACCACATGTCAACATCAATATGTAATGAGCATTTGGTCTACAGAATATCTGGATGTTTATTTAAAAATAAAAGCTGCCTGAAATCTGTAGTGGCAATAACTTTTAGATGGTAATTAGCGATGTCCTCCACTCTACAAGCTCAAAGCAACATCTTGGGCTGTCTGTATCACACTCACGCACATGTGGTGTGGAGCACCTTGATGCAGATGTGGAGAGCGCAGTGGCTTTTCAGCATAGGTCCCCTCTCCTACAGACAGGATGGAGCCAGGCACAGGCTGTGGGAATGAATCCAGTCACTCCTGAAAGCACACCAGAAAATGTTTGCAGGTAACTGCTTTTAACATACCACTCTTCCGTAAAAGGAGTAGAGTAGAAATAACCCATACTTGGCGCAAACCTCTTCAGTCAGAAGCTTGGTTTAGATCAGTAGCAAATTAGTAGTTTAAACTAGATTCTCTGTTGGAAGATCTGATTTGTTAAGAAATTTTAGAACCTGCTGCACAATTTTGCAGGGAGGAGCTTGCCTGGCAGCTGCAGAATTGTGTGGGAGGGGAACACAGGACATGGGCTGTGTTCAGAGCTAAGTGGGGTACTGGACAGGCTAAAAATCAGTGAGAAGCTCCAGCTGACTAAAAAGAGAAACAGGACTCACAAGACTGTTATACCCTTTAATATGATCCAATTTAACATAACATGGTAATTCTAACAAGTTATTAAAACAAGATATCCCCATAGATACGAAAGTCTTTTCAAAAACAACATTTTAATAAAGCTATACCTAAATAACATTTGGACAACTTGGGCTATAGTAAATTTGATATGATACTGTCACTCGTTTTATAGCGTCATGTTTCCAACGATGGGAGTATCAGAGCTATTTTTGTAAAAAGAATGGCTACTAATATTATTATTCCATTGGTTTTAAAAAATTGCTCAAAACCAAAAACATGCTGAATTAATAAAATCCATAGAAAAAACTGCTTTAGAGTACCCCATTAAGACCAGTGCATGTTTTATGACTTATTTCTTCACCACATGAATTCCACTAATGTGTATTAAAATACTAGGTGAGTTTACATACTAAAATTATTCTGTATTATACAGTAACATGTTAAAGACAGTTTCGCCTCCTAGGAGACTGTAAACCTGAAAATTGACCCACATCAGTTAATTATCAAGATCTGAAACATTAGTTACTGCCAGAGGCATCTTCCTTAGAGAGAAAATGTCACTGATTTGTTATTTATGCTTTAGTTCTATCTTAAATAACTTACTCAAAGCCTTCTGCCAGCTTCACAAAGCATGAAAGAGGTACAGGAGAATCAGTGTTTCAAGTTCACCCAAACTGAAACACAGCTGACATAAAACATGGATGCATACTCTGGATTTGGTTTTGAAATGATAAGACATTCCCATAGAATGGGGAGGAGTATCAGCCTCCTATTGAGGAAGGCGATTATTTCTTCTAATAGCAAAAATATTTTTCAATATATGGGGTAGCTGTAGCGAAGTGAAGCCCCTCATAGGTGAGTGAGGTTGTCTGCTGGGCATAGTCACTAGATAGCAGGATCTGTTCAGTGAGACAGCATCTTGAACAGCTACAAACAGTCTCTGTATAAATTGAGTATGTTTGCTTAAACCATATGTTATACAACAGGTATCTGCCACACCTATGTTTTTATAATTTATGAAGCAGATCTTAAATACAAGGCCAACCTCAGAATGCTGAAGGAAGAAATGTTTTTTGGTCATTTTATGTTTGTTAATTCAGGGTAAGTTTTCCCCTCAACACTGCACTCCCGAGACATCCAATTTTCATGCTTTTTCCTTTTGCAATTTTAAGGGCTGCTAACTTCAGTTTTATTAACAAACACAGACATCATAGAATGGCTTGGTTTGGAAGGGACCTCAAAGATCATCTAGATCCAGCCCCCATGCCATGGCAGGGGCATCTCCCACCAGATCAGGTTGCTCAAGGCCCCATCCAACCCGGCCTTGAACGCCTCCAGGGATGGAGCATCCACAACATCCTTGGGCAACTTGTTCCAGTGTCTCACCACTTTCAGAGTAAAGAATTTTCTTCTAATTTCCCATCTACATCTAACCTCTTCCAGTTTGACTCCTCTTCCTCATACTTCACAGCTTCATCAGGAGTGGCTTTAAAGAAAACCAAACCTTTGAAGCATCCACAACAAAGTCAAACCCATTAGCAACAGAGCTGATTATGCTGAAAAAACCCCACACCAGTAGCTATAGAAGGCCTCCTCTACCAGAAGGATTCCTGGAGTTAAGTCCCTGAATACATAGCTCTTAGTAAAGCTCACTTCACTTTGGCTTACTTGAACACTCACAATCAAAATGAACAAAGCCTCTTATTTTTATGGGTCATATTGATTGTTCCAATGCATGCTGATCCTATCGTCTACAAACAGAGTCAGGATTTAATTGCACTGAAGCATTAAACAGAAAGCCTTTAAAACTCTTTTCTACTTAATCTATCTGAATTGCAAGTGGCTGTAGCAGAAAGGACTGAAGCGTGTGCCATTCTGCAAAATAACCCATAGCCATATAAACGGGCAGGTACATTTCCAAAGTAATTTCCAAACACATAGCTGATAAGGAAGAATTATGAGTTTGCCTTTCTAACCTTCACACAGATTAACACAATTTCAAGTTCCTAAAAAAAAACCCCCCACATACCCTGCTCAAGACATTGTTGACAGTGCTGGATTATTCCCAGCACAGTTAGGAGGGGCTGCATATTAAGGGCAAATCCAAACATCTGAATTATCAGTTCAAAATTCCTAAGTTTCAGTTTAAGCCAGACAAGACTATATTTTTTTGCTTCTATTCATTCTTCTAGATGTATGCCAAAATTTTCTGCCCATTACAATTTTATAATTCCTCGCAGTAAAGAATATTGATGAAAACAAACTCAAGATTTTTCCACATGAAGGAAGTAGTCAAATTTCCAGTCCACTGAAAAATCTAGCAAAGTAGCAGTTTCTCAGCTATGCACAACAATTCAGAAGTATACAATGTTCCAGATACACAAAGAAAAACTAAAACAGAAGCCATACGAACACAGATCAACCCACAAACCCTCCTATACTCTCCCAGTGATAGGATGGATTTCTCTACTACAGCCAGTATTTTGTTTCACAGATTTTGCAGTGAACCAGGCCCTTCCTAAGGTAAACCCTTGGCTGCAATGCTTTTGTAGCAAACACAAGACAAGAGCTGGTTCCAGCTCTGTGACAGATGTGACACACAAGCCCCACAGTCTCTCCAAAGCAATGACAATCTCCTGAGAGCACCACCAAAGGAGATGCCACAAACTCCCAGGAGCACTCGCACAAAAGGTTTATTCCAAATTCCTCCAGGGATTGCCTTTAAATAATGATACTAAAACTGTTTGCTCCTCTTTGTCAACACGCACAAATGTGGTGATGACTCCACAGCTCTGGAAACAGAGAAGGTGTAAAAGGCATCTTTGACACTAGGCATCAAGCAGGAAATAATACATAGGGGACACTGGCAATGAGGGGAGAGCAGAGTGCCAACAAAATATCTTTAGTTCCTTTAAATGTTTCCTTTTATCCTGGTTTTGGTTTTCTTGCCTATTTAAGGCATGAATTGTTGACGGGAATTGTTTTTGAGACTATTATGCTAAAAGAGGTGCTTAGATGTATTACGAAAGGATATTTTTTACTTCTGAATCTAGTATCTTTCATTAGTATTTCTTCTTAGAAACACATACCCTCAGTTCATGATTTCTCACAACATCCACAGTTCCAGCCCTCTCTAAGCATCAAAAGGACAGACAGAGAAAAGAGATTTAAAATTTACATTTTATTCCACTCCCCAAAATGACCTCAATGAAAATGAAACCTATGCCTGAATGAGCAAACACTAACAAGACTTATTTCAAATGCTTATTTCTTGTTTTTCTCCATTCTTCCTAGCACAAAAGCAGAGTTGAAAGACCTGCTGCTAACACTTCTTTTGTGAAATGGCAAATAATACAACTCAACACTCAGCTGAGGAGGAATCCCAGGTTGCTGCCAGAGCAGTTGACGTGCACCATCCTTGGGGAGTATCAAAAACCCAGATGCATCACCAATCATGATACAGCACACAAGGGGAGCTTTCATTGGGGCAAACCAGCTTCATGGACAACAAATGACACCAACACAGAGCAACACACCATGCCAGCTCTGTAGCATCTCTAACCACCACAGCTGTGAAGCAACTTAACCCCAAATTTCATTTAAAACAGCTTGCAAGTCGAATTTGAATATATATAGGTATGTATGCATGCATCTATGACCTACAAAGCCAGGTACCTACCTGGTCCCTCAGAAAGGCTTACTTATGGTGCATAGAGGACAAATCTAACACCAAAGCAGAGTGTGCTTATTGTAAAATGCAACTGAGTTTTAACAGGTGCTGTATCTGTTCAGTGATCATAAAGGAGAGGAAGTAAGTACTGTTAAGTGAGAAGACAAAATGATATTTATAAATGACTTGTTTGTGGGTTCAAAAGTTTTGAGATCCTTTTTCTGGTATGAGTGACTGGTCAAGAGGAGATTACACTAACATCTCTGTAGATCTCTAGAAAAAGTAAGAGAGATCTTGTCTCACCCTGCCCCTTCTGAATCACGCAGCATCCTTCCCTGTATCTGATGTTGTTAACATTAAAAACATGCTCACCTGTTAAGAGAGCAGCAGCAACAACATGCCTGGGGCTACTTGACTACAAAGGTCTACAGAGAGGAATCAAATCTGGAATTGTCCACCAGCCCAGACAATATTAGGCAGAAGTCTCAAGAGTTGACAATCCTGAACATTTTTCACATAGAACATAATCTGAAGAGTATTACTGGACATGGTGCAAAGATAAATCATCAAGCATAACAAGGAGTTGTTAGGCAGGATGTGTCCCACTTCCTCTTCCTCCTCATTGAAAACCAAACATAAATCACAACTAGTTATTTCAAATGTAATCAAACCCAGGCATCACAACTTGCTAATGCTTCCCCTCTGCCCATCTCTCCTCACCATTAACTTGGAAGAATAAAAGAAGCAAAAAATATTTGCATGCCCAGACCTACAGACTCACAACCAGAAGACCCGATGATATCTTCCCCTTCTGAAGCTTATGTAAAGCTAAATAAAAAACCC
>VYZX01014768.1:4826-16830 GCA_013401335.1 Brachypteracias leptosomus
TCTCTCTTACCTTTTTTTTTTCTGTTTTACAATTTATACATTTCTTATTTTAGTTTTATTCATTTTTGCTTTACCAGGACATTCAGTAAACTTGCTATGCTCAAAACCTCTTCACATCAATAGGAAGTCAGTTCATGGAATATGAATATATTATTTTTCCATATTGTAGTAACAAGTTAATATACTGTAGTACATACTGACTTGTCTTTTTTACATCAACATTATCCACAAACATTTTATTTGGGGTCTTGATCCTTGTTCTATTGAGATTAATTCACCAATATTAAGTTTTGTGATACCAAAATGCTACAATTGACCGCTTGCTTGCCCAGGGAAGAGATGAGCATGACTTGCCTTTGCGTTGCACGTCTGCTCCAGTTCCCACTGGCTACACTGAAAGGCTGGATAAAAGAGCTGCATCGTGCTACCAGCCATTCTTGTCACTGTCCAGGACAGGAAAAACATCATGACTCTTTTTTACACTGCATGTGTGTGGGTTTTTTTCCCCAGTAAAACAAAACAAAAAAACAATCGGCAAACAAAATACCCACCAAGGTACAGGAGAGGATTATGTGCAGCTGGGTATCATCCTAATCTGAAATCATGAATGGATCAGAGGGGACCAGTAGTTGAGAAGCATCATAGGTGCACACAGTTTAGGTGTAACCTCTGAGATTTCTGTATTCTTGTTATACTAAACACAGTAGTGTAGACTCAGGCAAGCTGACATTGTAAGATGCTAATAGTGTAACCATATGCTGCCACACTATGCTATTCTAGATAGAAATTTCCCCAGATATTCAAGTATGATAGTATCCAATTTTGGCTCACAACTAAAGAAAAAATATTTTTAAATCTGCCTTCACTTTGCGATGAATAATGTCATCTAGAGTCAAACTTGGTCCTGCCACATCTGGCAAAATGAAAACACCAGAAATCAAACTAAGTAGGAACTACCAAGGAAGGAATTACATAGAGCTACTTGTAGTCCAAAGCAGAAGTCTGTTAATTGCCTTGGGCTGAGGTCCTCTGATTGCATTCTGTGGCTGTTGTTTGGGAGTTGCTCAGGAAATGTTCTTTAGTACAAGGCAAGGCATGCCAACAACCTGTCAGTGTGCAAGATTACATTTTGGTGCTATGAAATGTTACAGGCTCCATTTAATTTATTAAAGCACACACCCCCTGCTTTTCTCCTTACTTTTTCAACAGGAATAGTCTTCCCCCCAGTGTCAGCACTGTTGAGTTGTTGTTTCCTGAAGCTCTAGCCTCTCTAATGGGGAAAAATGCAAAATACCAGTCAGAAAAATGGATCTTACTGTGGTAGAATAAGCGTTGTCTACCACAGGGATAGTCAAGTTGTGATCTTACATCACATGCAGCTTTTGGGAAGTTATAGGTGTTACACCATATGATGGGTATCAGGGCATTCTAGTCTCAGACAAATACCTGAAATAGGGACATACACACATAAGTATATGGGCTCCACAGTCCAGTCACATTTCACTATTAGATATCTTTTTCTAATTTCATGTCTTTCATCCAGACCTTTGATGATGTTTCCCTTTCTGAACTGGATCAGCAAGATGAAGTATTGTATACTGTAATTATAATGCAATTTTATTTTTTATGAGTTCCCTTTACTACTGCATTACTATCCTATTGCAGTACTGAAAAGAATTTCCAGTCAGGAGTAGGATCCCAATGTGCTAAAGCTACATAAACATGTAGGAATAGATGTCTATCACCTGAAGAACCAACAGTCTACAGCAAAACTAATCATGGATAGGAAAAATAGACCTAGGCAATTGCCTAAGGACAAGTAAAAAGGTGAAAATCAGATCTGGTCTGCAGGATGCCACTGGTGGAGAGTATGTCTCTGAAAGAAACAATGGCTGTCAGTTCAGACATCCTAGATACTGCTCTGCAACCTGCAGACTGCTGCCTCATAAAAGTTTTGCTAAGAAATTGCCCCCAGACACTGCACAAAGTGCTCTGAATAGATCTGACGCTTATTGGAGAGAGTGCACCTTCTACTTGATTTACCTCTGAGCCGAGCAAGAAGAATATAATTGAACATGCTTCCCCCTTTAATGCAATTTGTTCATGAACATTGTTACACTGAGAGCAAGTGGGCATAAAAAGCACTCCTTCCTCAACCAGGGAAAGAATGTGCGCGCATTCTTATACAGCCCATGTACAGGAAATCATTCACAAACCTTCAAAGGCACTGATGGGGGAAGGGAGGAGGCTGGAATGGCATTCTTTGGGTAAGAGCACATGAAAGTCTGATCAGATTAGTGTAATATATTACACAAATGTGACACAAAAATGTTCATGGATTACAATTCCTTTGCTGTATCCTATTAGCACCTCATCATCCCAGCCTACCACAAACAGATGCTAACAAGATATGAGAAGAGAGCTTAGAATATGCTGAAGGTTCTGTCTCACATTAGTAGTGCACAATATACTGCAATTCTGCTTGCCAGCATATGATGCACAAATTACTAATGCATAATCTATGAAAAAACCCAAACCAAAACAAGACATTACCATGAAAAGTGTGTTTACAATGTGCCGCAAAATGAAGACGTGTGGTCCTTGTGGGGAAAATCTATCCCACCTCCTGCAAGGTCATCAAGACACAGAGGAGCGTGTTAAACTTGTACTCACTAGGAATGCACTGTTCCCTTTCAATGAGGTTCTTAAGATACTTTTGAGAAAGTCCTAGGGCATTGATTTACTCAAATTGTATTATTTTAGCAGGGTTCATGTGTTTTTTATTTAACTGGATCTTTTCTTCTCAAATAAAGTTGGCTTTGGTGTTGAATCTGAGGATACAGAAAAGCATTAGTCATGTGCCAGTCCAAGCACCAGCAAAGCCTCTGGTTGATCTCGACTCAACAGACTTTCTTCCTCACATTCAGTCCTATGATTTATTAAATATTATGATATTACACGTAGACAACAGCCTTATTATACTGGCTAATTATCTTTTAAAGGAGTAGAGGACTATGTAGGCGCACATGTTAATATTCGCACAGTAAATCCTATTTTTGCCTCATACAGCCTCACTTGCCATGCAAGAGACAAAATCAGGGAAAAATGCATGTGCATATTTGAAGATGCCTTTTTTTCCATGAGCAACAGATGAAATTTGCAGCTGCTGAAAAAACAGCCCTCCAGATTGCCATCTCAAGTGCTTTAGTGCAAATGAATATCTGGGAAATGATTATTAATAATAATAAAGAATGAAATGCATACTATATAAACTGGGTTAAGCTCTGCACATGAGAAGTTTATTTTTGTTTTGTTTTAATATATTTACATGGGGGAAATAAATATGACAGATAAAATCTCTTTGGCTTTCTCTCTCGCAACGGCAATTATGCCAGGCCTTGAGTTCAGTAAGATTAAGATTATGCAGCCCTGTTTCTGGTTTCCTCTAGACATATGTGCAATATATACATTGCACATAAATTGTCTCAAGCTAATTATTTTTAAATAACATGTATGCTTTAAAAAATTGCAAGCAAAAATGGAACTGCCTAAATCTATTGTGAGTCATGTTTTGTTTTTCCCCAGGCATTAAAAACCTGTGTCTGATCTTTTCTTGAAAACATTTTTGAGGGGGGAAGGGCAGGGGGGGAGATTTCCTCCCAGGTTGAAAACCAGATATACTTTGCCCTGTTCTGTGTCCATCACAGCCGCAGCACTCCAGTTTGAACAGAGTATCGTCTGTTAGAACTCAAGTATGAAGCTGTAGCCTGAAAGGATTTTCTTTTCCCATGTAATTATAAATAAGGGGTTATAGTGGACTTTTTTGCACAAATCTGTTTTTATAACTGTGGAAAAACTTGCTTGTTAACCAGCTGAAATTTAAGTTTTCAAAAATTGGTTATTTGTAATATAAACCATAACACATTATTTCATAATTCATAATGTTGTGAGAGGAAAGCTGTAGCTGCTGGTGGCATCACAGTGAATGAGCACAATGATGGAGTTTCATGTCCTGATAGATACTTTCTTCAGAGACCTTCAGGCAACAGCAAAGTCACTATAATCATGTGGAAGTGCTGGAAAGAGTGTAAAACACTGTTGTCTCAGCACCACTGTCACGTCTCCACAGGAGTCTGATGCTCCCCAGTGCTTCAAGGAGAGGTTAGATTCCTTCCATCACTTCTGTAATGTCATTACTGAGGTGCATCTGCTTTTTCCTTAGCTAATGTCATTGTTTATAGCATCCTGTAGCAATGAGAGAAGCTCAAAGAGCACACATTGGCAAAAGAGCAATACACGGAATTACTAGGAACTGACAAGACCTGTATGATGAATTTTACACATTAGGCTGAGTAACTTCCCTGTGATCAGAGAGCAGGAGACTGGTGGGTGGTGGCAGTGGTGACAGTGGTGGAAGAGAAGCCAGAAATGCTGATTTCCAGTTCTCTGTCCAGTCCCAGAGGTCCAGCTGTTTTACACACTACTTTTCGTAACTGGCGCCTATTTCACATTTTACATATTTTAAATAATAAAGAGAGGGAAAATGGGCATAGTTATGGCATTTAATTGAATGTTAAATAAAAAATGAGAGGTTTTATCACCATGATTCAGACTCCATTTTCTATTGTCACCCAGAAAAAGCGGTGAGCAAGAAGCCCAAGGCATGCTGCCAAGTGTATTCAGTCTCAAAGGCTTTTTTCCTACAGAGAGTCAGATGGGAGGAGTCTGAGTTTTCCTCCTGTGTTATTTGTTTATTTGACTATCTTTGGTTGACATTGTGTCAGCTGGTTAATGAATTAATCTGGTTTTATGGCTTTTGCACGTGTGCCTAGAGATCACCCTAGGCATATTTTCACAAATTAGAAAAATAAATAAATTAATTAAACTTACTTTCTACTGGGAACCTGTGCACCTGAAATAACAACTATTTTCTCCAATGTATTTAGTTGTTCTCTGTCAGGAGGAATTTCTTTCCCCTTCTTGGTGAAAACCTGTACTAGTCAGTTGGTTGCAATCAGTTGAGTGATATGGACTTTATAAGCTCTCATACACACACCTAACCACAAGCTACCAGCTACTTCTAAGAAACATGCTTTAATTCTCTAATTTGGGTGTCTTTTTCCCCTTGTATTATGCATACATTTTTCAGGTAAATTTATCTGCCTGAATTCAGGCCACCTGTGCAGGTACAGAAGGAAAGATGCTCACCTCCCATGCAGAGTCTCTCCTGCCATGTTGCCTTCTCACTTGAGGCCCATCAATGGGGTCAATGCAGTTGGGCAATGGTGGCTGTTGGTGAATGGTTTGGATACTTTATTTTCTGGGGGAGAGTGAGACAGATTAAAGCCCCATCTCCTAGGTTTACTTTTATTTAGGAAAAATTCACACTTATAATCAACCTGCTTATGGAGATAAAGTGTGTGTGTGTGGGGGGGGAGGGGAATGAACACACATTTACTACGAATCAGAAACCATTTTTGGTTTTTTCCTTTCCTCAAATTTTCTAAGACTCTTCTCTTGGACCTTCTTCTGTTTGACAACATCATTTTCAAATAGTCATGTCCAATATGACAAAGTAGCAAAAAACTTTCTGAAGTAACACCTCCTTTGACTTATATATGATATTCATGTTAGAACTAAATTCAACTTCTTTTTTTTTCCCCACAGCACAGCCTCATACTGATTTTGTGTAATTCTCTGGTCACTTTTTAAGGAAAACTGTATATGAAATCTGCATACTATATAATAAAGCAAATCTATACCTTGTTTTCCACATAATTTCTAAAGGAATACAGTTACTTTTAAAACTGAGATTTGCGCATACTGTGCGTATCAGCTACATCATGGGTGAAACGACACAGTGAGAGTCTTCCTCCTTGCTCCTTCTTTTTATTTTTTTCTTTAGCATTCTAATTTGCCTCTTGCTTTCTTCCTGGAAGATTTTAAGTCACAATGCTTCGTCCAAACATGTAAGTCAGTCTGGGAGGGAGGAGGATCCATAACATATTCCTGAGGTGAACAACCATCCAGGACGAAACAGGAATCTCAGTATTGACAACTTACCAATGATGTATGATTTGGGAAAATGCGTTGTCCTAAACATCAGTTTGCTTGTTAAAAAAATTCAAAATACACCTCTGAAAAACTTCAGCCATTCTGTAACCCTATATAATCTGATATTGCTGTATAAAGCAATTTATGAAAAGAAAAATTGCATATGAACACAAGCTAAAATATTAATCTTTCTTACAGATGAAGAGAAGATAAAACTAAGCTTTTTTGTCTGCTTTTCAATTTTCTGGAAAACTTTATTATGATTTTTAGCACTATATTTATTTAGTCTCTCTCTGAATAATTGTTCAACAAGGAAATTTTATGAAGCTATAGATTAGATCCAGATAAAAAATTGCATTTCCTTAATGTTGCTGATTGCTTTGTAAAATTCTTTTTAAAATGTACTCCTGTGTGATTTTTCTCGTGTCTTTCTTTCCTTTCAAAATAGTTCTAAAAATTTATAAATGTATTTGTTACTACTAAGGGACTTTCACGGTCAATACACATTATTCATATTCCCTAAAGACAGATTTGACTAATATGTTCTATACTTGCTACCATCACATTTATAAATGTATATTGACTGAATGTAAAGATTCCTAAAGTTTTCAACAAAAGAGAGAGCAACTGGCAATAACTATAGTGTTTGGTATATTTCACCTCTTTTTCTGGGGGCAGAGTTTCTGTATTTTTTGATTTTGGTAGTTCTGTTAGGTAATTTTCATAAATTTTGTTAAATCCATGACATAGTATTATTCATTTGTACTGTGGCATATCTGAAAAATGTCATTAGTGATTATTGGTCTGTTACGTGACACTACATTTGCCCTGTCACTACATAACTCTTGATCTCATGAAAACAAAATTAATTTTCCACTGTATTGAAACATGCTAACTTTTTTTTTTCCTTTTCATGAGCAAACTAGACTGTACAAATGTTCACATAAAGCCAAGGCAATATGGAGATAAAAGCAGATGAAGACAATTTATTTGAAAATCAAAGCAAGGCTTACAAAAATATGTTGGCAAGATTCACCCTGCTCTATTTCAGAGTTGTTTAAACACCATATAGAGCAGAAGAGGAATGGGAGTAATGGTTTCTCCTGGAATCAGTTCAATCAATTAATCTGTCTCTTTTATTCTCTCACTCATTTAATTACCACTGTGAAAAAGCAGGGGGAATTAAGTCACAAAATAACCATTCAGATAACATGATGGATCTAATTGAAGCCTTTGTAAGTGATTGGATCCTGGGGTAAGGCTGAAACAGCCTCAACCCACCCAGTTGTGAGCTGGCAGGGTGCACTGCACCAGCTGCTGACTCTGTATGAAAGTTTCTGTACAATGCCCAGATTTTCTTGCCTATGTGGCTAAAACCAGACCCCTCACAGAGCCAGTGGAACTTGGCAGTGGTGAGTTGCCTAGTATTCCGCAGAGTAAGGGGCACTGACACGTGGGGGAAGGTGACCATGGCTAAGGCAGCCTCTCTGGCACTGCTTCACTTCTCTGGGTTGCCTCTCTTGGAGCTGAAGGAGAAACCACGGGCCCACCCATGTCTAGGGGTGCTTCCCTACTGAAAACACGTGCTTTTTCCCTAATTTTCATTCCCTGTTTTTTGCTGCTGTGTACTCCCTTGTCCCACCCAGCAGCAGGTCTTGGGTGCCTGCTCTCACAGGAGGCAAGTCACTCTGCTCTCCACAGGCACCCTGAGGCCAACTTCCCCCATGCTGGGCTCATTTTTGGACCAGAACCATTACCCTCTCAGGATCCATCAGCACTTCCATCCCAACCACCCTCACCAGGCCAGGGATGAGGGAAAGAAAGATGCCATGAGTGGACACAGTCCCACTTCAAGCAGCAGGGCAGCATGGACTGCACCACCCCATGTGTAGTTCTCCTATTGTCATCATTCTTGGCTTTCACTGTGGGCAGAAACCCACCCTGCCTTTGTTTTGGGGTTTTTTCCCTCCTCATAATATAAACCAACAGTGTTATTAAACTCCTGAGTCCCAACACAGCCAGACCTCCAGATCTCACTCACAAAAGTGGTTCTTGCTGCATGAGGCTGGGGACAAACCCCTGTCTCAAAGGCAGCAGGGCTGTACTGGGGCAGATGCTGCCAGGGCCAATACCAGAAGCACTAATGGGAGAAGAGAAGCCTGACGTACTTTCTTTCACCTCCTTCGCTGAAGATGTATCATTGATTTCCTTCCCGCCTATTAGAGCCTTGTCCTTTCTCCTCTCCCATTATATTTTGGTTTGAAGAAGATTGGGCGAAGCAGGCAAAGCCTGTCGTGCTCTTCAGCCTGGTCAGAGGAGGGAGCGGAGGGAAGGCGGTTAACCGGAGGATCCCCCGGTAGAGGGCATCCAGCCCACGCTGATCCTGGCCGGGCCGGGACAGGGTGCGCTCCTCCTCCTACGCCGTGCCGCTGGTACCACCGGAGCACTTACATCCCTGCCTGATCCCAGCCCTGTGAGGATGGACAAGGATATGTATTTTGTATTAATAACAAAAGACTTTTAGTCAGACGTTCTTTGTTGTTCTTGGGATTTTTTTTTTCAACCATAGGTACGAACTCCCCCCTGGGTAACCAATTTCCTGAAATTCTTCAAGACTTCATAAGCCGTAACAATGAAAATCAAAACCAGCAAGCCTTTTAATTTCCTTATTGTGTTATTTAAGCAATAAGACATGACAAGGTTTGTGTTATTCTGGGATATCACCACGCCTCGGGTGAGTTGTGTTAGGCAGGAGGCCGAAAATCAGTAGCCAAAATCACCTGAGAAGAGGGGCTGTCCTGGGACGCTATGGGTTTCTCAGCATTATGCATGGAACCTATATAAGTAAGCTCAGGACAAAAAGAAAATATTAAGGAAGAAATGCAAAAAGATAAATGTTATCTGTCTTTTCATTACACCATAAGGAATAAAAGTGCATCTCTTATTTAATCTTCATTTAATGTCCATCCCTCCCCCACCTTCAAAGCGATAAATAAGCATTATAAATTAATTGCAATTAATTAATATTCTAGTATCCTAATTTCACTATTTAAAAAATATCCTATAATTTCAAAAAACCTCCCCAAATTTCTAAACTAAACAGAATTCAAATTGTTTAAATCTTGAGTTTCAGCTTCATCTAACTAAAATTATGGGGGGGTTTATGGGGGTTTTTTTACAGAAAAAAAAAGTGGTTTTCAAAAATAAAACTTTCCTCTTGTCTTTGCTATAGAATATTTTACTTAGAAAAAGGGTATTGTTTCATGTTTCTTCTATCAGCTATTTTATTATATTTCTTATTGTCTGCTTTCTATCTTTTGTCACCTGATGGTTAGCAATGTGTATCCCATATTTGTTTCTGAAACATTCTTCCTGGTTAAATTGCTACAGCATAAGTAAAATCACTTAAACATCCTGGAAGAGAAACCAAAGAAATTGTTCCTGTTTGTACCAGCAGAGATGTGGGGAGTTTCCCTGTGTTGTGAGCATATTCTATAGGAAGGATCCTCTTTTCAAACAGAATTCACTTTGAAAGCCAAGCTTTGAAGATGCCAGCACATTGCACAAGTTATGCAAGGTATTTTTGCATGAGGGCAAGAGAAATCTTGATCCTTTGTCTGCAAAAAACCCCAGTCAAATCATAAGTGTTTTGCAAACTTGTGCTTCAATCCCAGTCTCTCAGAGTCAAGTCATAACAGATGCAACTCACACAAAGTTACACATGTGTGGAAGTGTCTGCAAAATTAGGTGCTTGACTTTTGCAATTTTTTTAATTATTAGATTTAAACTCAAGTGCTTTAGGTAGGGAGAGACAGAAGTTAGGAGTCTGGTGCTTAGTACCCAAAATACTGATTTCAGTAAGTTGAATGTGCAAAAACCCTCAGAATGAAGCCCCACTAGAAAAAGCAAATTATGGGAGGAAAGAGACAAATCAGAAAAGGGGATCTATAAAGGGAAAAGAGGGCATAGGAAAGCAAAGGGAGAGCAACATGCACAGGAAGAAGAGAAAAACAGGACACAGAGGTGGGAGGCAAAACCAACCCAACAAGATGATTTACCAGATAAAAGCTGAGAGTCTCATTAAATATAGATATACGGGTGGAGTATGTTCCTAGAAATGTAAGAGAAGTGTTGGAAAAAGTCAGAAAGAAGAAGCCTTGTTTGAAAAGTTTAATTATATATTAGCTATTCAATGAAGTATTAAAAACAAGAGTCACCGCAAAAACAAGAAGCCACAGGAATACCTAGCCTACTGAAGGCTTGGTCTTGTTGGTGGGCATTGCCTTGATGTTTCAGTGAAAACACATTAATCATCCACATAATGAAGTGGAGAAGAAAAAGAAGTAATTCAGCCTCATAAGGCAGCATTGGGATGAGGTTCTTGTCCCTTACAACAGCTGGAGTTCTTAGTGCTACTTGACATCAACTTGTGAGGGTGTTTGGGGTTATTTGAGGAGAAATCCAAGGACTCTATAATTTTAGATAATTTGTCTCGGTGTACAAGAATAAGGAATTGCTTCCGTCGTGTTGGAGTCAAAATAACATGGAGGACTGTGTTGGAGGCCGTCCTGACAGCTATTTATGTTAGTCAAAGACAACTATGTACTTTTAATTATAGCTGTCCCATTCTTATCGTGATAGATAAAGTTGTGTCAGCACTTCCATTACAAAATCCTATTTTTAGGGGTTTATAACTCAGCTGTTGAATTTTGCTTTAGGCTGAAACTTGGCATGCAAAGCCTCAGCCTGCAAGCACTTTTTTTTTTTCTAAATATGAAAAAAATACTTTTGGTCACTTCTTGTTTTATAGGAAAGCAGATTTTAACACTCAGTTATTTCTAACTCTGAAAAAGTTTCATTATTTGAATTTTACAGGCTTGTCCATTATATGTCATGCTACATTTTAAAAAATAACATTGCTTTTATTCATGTTGGCAAATTGGCTACTGTCCACGGGCAGTGACTATTTTTAATCATGTTTTTAAGCATATATCCATATTTATATTGTTATGATCCATGCTTCGGACTCTTTATGGAATAGTAAATGACAGGCCATGCAGGCTTGAGAACAGAGAAAGAACTGCAACAGCTGTTAGTTTGCAAAAGCCACACAATTTAGAGTGTAGTCTTCAAGTCATTAGCATAATTAATTTTTAATAATGACAGCATTCATTTGTTGCCTGAAAAGCAGAGTATAGGGCCTTCTCCCACTAGTCCTTACTTAGACAGAGCTCAATTTGTCTAAGTCAATTTTTTCCTATCAGTGGAAAAGGGCTTGCGTCTTTCAGTTGGTCACTTGTGAACAAAACTGTGCTCTCTCACTATTTCTGTGGTTATGCCCTGATACAACTGATCCATAGGGAATAAGGTTCTGACAGGTCTGGGATCCCTGCATGAGTCCTGCTTGTTTTACAGCATACAGCAACAGGGAGATGCTTATGGTATTTCAAAATGGTCCACAGAGGGAGATTCTATGATTTTATGTTTCTATGACTCTTCTAGCTTCAACCCATTAAGTGAATAATAATCACATCTTTTGACAAGATTATTCTGCTTCAAAAACATCATACATGAGGGCAAGTTCCTGCACCTAGGCTGGGGCAACCTGAAGCACAGATACAGTCTGGGCAATGAGTGGATTGAGAACAGCCTTGAAAAGAAAGACATGGAGATGCTGGTTGATGAAAAACTCAACATGAGCCAGCAAAGTGCAAGTGCGGCCCATAAAGCCAACCTTACCCTAGGCTGCATCAAAAGAAGTGTGGCCAGTAGGTCAAGGAAGGTGATTCTACCCTCTGCTCCACTCTCGTGAGACCCCACCTGGAGTACTGTGTCCAGCTCTGAAGTCCCCAAAACAAGCCAGACATGGACCTGTTGGAGAGGGTCCAGAAGAGGGCTACAGAGATTATTAGAGAGCTGGAACGCTTCTACGAAGACAGGCTGAGGGAAT
>VYZX01014769.1:970-16323 GCA_013401335.1 Brachypteracias leptosomus
TACCCTTTTAGGCCAAAGTAATTATTATTATTTTTTTTTTAAGAGTTGAGCAGATTATTTTCCTTTCATAAAACTTAAATCAAAGGACAGCCCTGTTTTTTCATGAGGATAAACCTGAGACCTTACTGAGTGGAAAAGGAGTTCAGTTTAGCATGAGGAGAACCACATTAGCATAGTTAGGCATCTCAAGTGTAATGAGAGGAATGGGGTTAAGCATAGGTTTCTTGAGAGTTTTCCATTATTGTGGTGTTGTGATTACTTAAATTGCTTGAGCTAGTTAATCAGAAGTGGAGATGTAAGTATGAAGATATGGGTGCTGATATATGAGACCTGTAAGAATACAGATCGTTAGTAGCATTGTTTTTCATGTATGTATTTTGATGCTGTGCTGTTTTGTCTCAAAACTGAATTCCAGCAGGTAGAAAGGCAGCTTTCCTTGGATGGCAGGATGTTCATTAGTTTTGGTACGTCTTGGTATTTATGAAGATCACAATGCCAGTAGGAACATTAGATTACAAAGGTAACTCTGAAAAGGTCAACAGGTCTGACATGCAATTTGTCTTGTTCAATTAGGCTTTATATTGATGTCCTGTCTGTCTAACCAATACAGTAATCACTTCAAATATAAATGATGTGTGGGAAATTATTGTATGGTTTTGTTTGAAACATCATCAGAACCCTGAACAGCACTAATGACAAAGCTAATAAAAATGTAAGCTACAGTATGTGATTTGGTGCTGGCTTTGATCATTAGCTCTTGTAGTCTACTTGATTTAAGAATTTAATAGGCAAGGGGAGTGACCAGATGTGGCATCTGTAAATAAGTTAAGAAATACTGTTTGGTTTTCATTACTTATCTGAATGAATTGATATCCAGAATTAATCAGAAATGCAAGAGGTATACTCACTACATCTTCCTTAATCTAATACCTGTTGCTATGATGCAACATCACATTGCAAATGTCAAAATATATTGACCTGTATAATCCTCCAAAATACTTGTTTCACTTATTTACTACGTGCCTAATGCTGTTCAGTAGAATATAAAAAATAGCTTTCTACATTGATTTGCTAGGAGAAATGAAGGGAGGATAAGTGCCTCAAGTTTAAATAAAATAGGTGTAAAAACCAAATAATTCAGGAGAATTAGAATTTTAAATCCAATCCATTTCAATTATCTATTGTGGCTTGCCAGTATCTAAGGATTTTCTTTGTTTGCTGTAACTTAGTGTTCCAACAATTCTGAAGTTAAATTGGAAATGATGAGAGCGAGCGGGAGGTGATCTTTCTCATACAATCACAGCAACCTGCCTGATTATTTTGTGGAATGGTCCTTCTTCATCTTAATGACATAGGAATACTCATTTATAATTCTGCAGTGCAAAAGAATATTGGAGGAATTCAAGTCAATTGAAATAAAATTTATGAAAGTGTACTTCTTGCTAGTCCTAATGCTACTAAGGAACGTAGATTAGTATTTGGAACAAACAACTGTTTCTTCAATCTTTCAAATCATATTTAAAACTAGTGTTTACACCTCCTTTTATGGACTATTGCTTCCACAATACCATTGAAAGTTTGTCTTAATCCTCTTTTAATGTTCATTTTGGAGTCTTTGTTATTTTCATTGACCAAAGTATATTTATTTATATATTTATAGGGTAACAGAAATTTACATGTTTAACTAATTTTATATTTCCGTAATAATGATTAAAGCATTTAAGCATTTTGAAACTGTTTTAAGTATTGTCCTCTTTTACTAAAGCACTTTTGATTGCCAGTAATTTAACTTACTCTAATTTGACCCTCAAGCAAGCAAGAAGCCTGGCTGCCAGAGGGTCTCCTTCAATCCTGGTTGTGCAACCAGTTTTTGGGAGTATCAGTAGAGAGTAGAAAAATAGTGTACTTCTCTCAGAGAAGAGAGACTCCAGCCTCACCTCTTGGTGTCTAAGATGGGATTGTGTCCCAGGCAACACAATAATTCTTTGGGTTTTTTTGGAGGTAATGAAGCCTGAGCAGTAATTCTAGGATGAAGCCAAAAAGATGCTTGTTCCCTCAATGAAAACTGGCTGTAGAAATTTGCATTTCTTGTATATTGTATCAGAAATTGAGAAAGAGACCATTTGCTTGTAATTCAAATGGTCCTGAAATACAGGGATACATCCTGTATCCTTCTATAACTGCAAAGGATGCAATGCTGTTCAGGAGATGCTAGTTCTGTTCTGGCTGCCAATAAGCTTTCCAACACGAGGTAAAACTTATTAAATTAAGTTCACATTATGGATGCCTCAGCACTAATTGCCTAAGCAGAAGTGCTGAAAAGTGTCCCTCTGAATATAAAATAGCAGAAAAAAAAGTAAAGAATGCTCTTTAAAGCTTTTGCTATATTTTTTCTATGCTTATCCTTGTCTTTAGGAATCCAAGTAAAGAGGTGAGGAGGAGTGTTCAAATATTTTGAAGGTCCGTTTATGAAGTAGAAAGTAGTAGCATTTAATTAACTCTGTGGGTCTTGTTGCTCTATAAACACATCAGAAACTTTAAGTAGATCAGAAGAGAACCATGAAAATGTGGCCTTAAGGGGAACACTGTGGAGCTCTCTACGGCTTTAATCAGTCTTGAGAGACAATCCATGTATAACTGCCTTTATAGAGGGAATGTATCTGGAGCTAAAGGACTATTACTGTAGTACAGCAATACTTTAACAAGAACCTGTGTTTGGGAAGCTGATCCAAGGCAAGACTGGTATGTCTAAACAAAAAGGATAATCTTGCACTCTCTTCCCTGCCTTAAAAAGACTAAGATTATTCCAGACTCTAAAATAATCACAGAATCACCTAGATTGGAAAGACATTAAAGATCATCGAGTCCAATCATTAACCTAACACTGACAAGTCCTTAACTAAGCCATATCCCTAAGCATTACATCTACACAACTCTTAAATACCTCAGGGATGGGGACTCCAGCACTGCCCTGGGCATCCTGTTCCAGTGCCTGATAACCCTTCTAGTAAAGAAATCCTTTCTAACATCCTATCTAGATTTCCCTTGGTGCAACTTGAGGCCCTTCTAATAATCATTAAAAGCCTTTTTGGAAGAGATAAATGATAAACTTATTTTAATTATTGTGTTTGGCTTTAACTGGCTGGCATCCTGAAGAAGAAAGACTGTAAGAGTTAGGTTAATAAACAAACTACAAACAAAAATGGAAAGGTATCTGAATGGTCTTTGTTTCCTACCACATCAGTTTCCCCTCCTTTGGTAAAATGTTAGAGGTATGAAGGTTTGCTTTGTTCCATTCAGCATTATGCAAAAGTCAACACTATTTTTAGTAGTAGAAGTGGGAGGGAAAATGTTTTCGATTTCCCATTAGATCATATGTAGCTGATGAAATCTTACTGTATACTAAAAGAAAGAAAAATTTAAAAGATGAATTATCACACTTGAAGCATAAGTCAATTCTGAACAACATATTTGAGGACTTATTTCATCTACCCAAACATTTTAAGGTGTTTTAGTAGACTGATGGGTCCACTGGTGATCTCCAGGCAGAAATTAGTTCAGAGGGGTTTTGTCTTATAAGGCAGAAGGAATATCCACCCTTCCTGAAATGTAATTCTTTTGAATTGAAAATATTACATTGGCATAGCTTTAATTGCACATCATGATGAAGAATTTCATAGGGTTCTAGATATCCTGAGCATACTAGAAAAGCTTTAGTAAACCCCAGATGTCTGACATTAACCTGTTCCACTTCATGGATACATACACTGTAAAAATAATTTATATAAAACATATGTCTCCTGAAAGTTTTGGGAGACTGTTAAGTTTTGAATGAGGTAGGTTAAGGTTATGTCCTGTATGCAAGAACCTCTGAGAACTAGGTGATACTATCCTTCAAGAATGGACTATCCTCAAGACCCCTCCTCCCACAGAACAGAGCTTATTTTATCTGTAAGTTAACTGCCAAATGTGTCAGCACAACAGCACACTTTGTGCAAGACTTTTTACAAAAATTGACTGACTGTGTACGCCCCCCAGACCATCTGCTGTTGACCACTCTTGGGAGTGCTGCATGAACTGAGAGTACAGACCCACGAAGGACGGCAGCTTGGTGTTTGGGTGGATTTTCTGGGCATGTTTTGTAGGGGGGAGGGAGAAATTTGGCATCATTCTGCATCCCAGCAAAGATAAGATATCCAGATTCTCTGCAGGACAATCTGGTGTGGATTTTCTCTGGCAATCACATATTTTATACTTGAAATGATTTTGATGGGGTATAAAGAAAAGTGTATTTTAAAAGAAACACATAGAATGTTTTAGGCTGGAAGGGACCTCCAGAGGGTGGGGCCTCCACCACCTCTTTGGGCAGCCCCTTCCAGTGATCTATGACCCTCATATTAAAGAACTTTTTTTCTAATATCCAACCTAAATCTATCCTTTCCTAGCTTAAAACCATTCCTCCTTGTCCTGTCATTACAAGCCCTTTTTTGAATAGACCTTCCCCTGTCTTCCTGTAGGCCCCCTTCAGGTACTGGAAGGTCACTGTAAGGTCCCTCTGGATCCTTCTCTTCTGTTTTCCAGGCTGAATAGCCCCAACTTTCTTAGCCTATGCTCCATATGAGAGAGCATCTCTTGTATGAAGACAGGCTGAGAGAGTTGGGGCTCTTCAGCCAGCAGAAGAGAAGGCTGTGGTTCATTCTGGGAAAAAAATAAAAAAAAAATAAAAACATCATGCTAGTTGGAATTTTCTGTGAAAAAATTTGAATTTGGGTAAAATTAACCACATTTTGACCTTAGTTCAAAGGAAGGCATATTCTATGGGCATGCACAATTGAAATGATATAAATGCTTAATATTCATCTAATGGTGAAGGTAGTACCATCATTAAGTTTTTAACTCATTGAGCAGTTTCCAAAGATATCACAATATCCCAGCAATCTGTGGGACCAGCTGTGCCCGGGCACACACACACTAAGCTAAGGGTAGTATTAAATAAACTGCTCTTGAGAAAACTTTGTCAAAGGAGCATCTCAGTGCCCTGCGTGTCTGACAGCACAGCTGTTAGCAGGTGTGGCATGTCACCTTTGCTCTATGATGGCTTGTACCAAGGGGTGTAATGACTGCTGTTATCATTCATTGCAAGGGATGCCCAGATAGGAAGGTTCCTTGATTCTGGCAACAGTCCTAAATTTCCATAGTGAAAAAATCAGTTTTAGTATAGAATCAGCATCGGCAGCAATGTGCAAGCCTGTATAGCTGATACTAGGCAGTAGTTCGATGCAGTGGCAGTCTTCCAGTTGCTTTATATTTTAAAAGCAAAAGTGATAAAATTCTGAACCCAGCCCATATGGGCTCTGCAGTTGATATGGATAAAAATTCTATGCTACTGTAGAGGACTTGTCAGTGTTAGGTTAACAATTAGACTTGATGATCCTGAAGTCTAGGCAATTCTGTGATTCTGTAAGCACCTCCAGCGTTAATGATCAAGACCTCTACATTACCTGTAACCCAAGTTGTGACAATTCAAAGCCTTCTGACAGTTTTATTAGTTGAACTACTATCTGATTGAGATGATGCTGGGGAATCTGTTGCAATGATGGACTTCAGTGCTAATTTTTCCGTTTGTCTATTTTTGCCTATGCAATGGTTGTACATCATGTGAGGAATAACAATGCAAAGAATTTTCTATGCTATTAGAGACCTGAAGTCAGTGGGTCAAACGTATATGGGAAACACTTGTTGAAGAACTGCTTAGACTCCCAGTCTCCAAATTGATATTCAATTTTTGTCGTCATGATGGTGTAGCAGTTACACTTTTGATCAGCGTAGAAGCCAGAAAAGAGGCTAATAGCATTTTTCATGACTTTGCTCTTTGTACTTACACTATGGACTCTTATGTGAGGTGCTTTCCAGTAGACTCTACCTGTGCATTTCTGTTAGTGGTCTAATACTTGGTAACTTCAAGCCTTTGAAGTAGGAGCTTTTACAATTTCATCACTCTTTTTGTAAGAAATATGTTGTCTTCCTTTGGAAATTATCTCTATTTGGATGATGATATGCATGCCCTACCTATGCAGCAATTTAATTAAATTAATAAATCCTATTTAATGTCCAGAATTGCATATGGATTTTCTAAGTCTCAGTTTAAGTTGCTCTGCAAGAGATAATTCACAGTTCTGAAATAAAGCTGTTTTTGGCAGAAACACTAGGTCTGCTTCTGAATTGATAGCTTACTGCTTGACATACTGTTTTGTTGAGCAATGAGTTAGTCACAGGCAATGCCTATACTATTAAATAACACATGCCCATGACACAAATGCAAGCACTGTATCACAACCATCAGTACTGATCAATTTGTTAGCATGATCTCTGGTATCCTCTGGGGCCTGTAGCAGCCCAGGCTGCCATCAGAGCAACTTCCACATGCAAATCTTATTCACTGGTAGTTTTAATATGAGCTCACAGAGATGCAACCAGCAGCTGTGAATGATTGACAAAACAATTGAGAGACTACAGCCTTCATGACCCAGGAGCCATTGTGCTTTCCTCTGCCAGTGCCTCCCTCCTGTGCGTGTAGCTGGTGGGCCTCTCAGGACCAGAATGAACAATGTACAGCTCAGTGGAATGCCTCGAGGTATGGAAAGATTATTGCTGATTACAGATATAAGGACAAATTTCTGCAAAATTCATGGCTAGTTGACCAGAAGAATACCCCTGTGCATGGCAAGAGTTAGGGCTGCGTTGGCCACTAGATGAATAACAGATGTTATTAACCCCTCTCCGATCCCAAAGCAGACGAAAAAGGGAATAAGGGAGAGACTTATGGATTGAAAAAGAAAACTAAAACATCTCTAATGAAAATAAGAACAATAAAATGAAATATACACAAATATATAGATCAATATTGAACCCAACCCTCCTGATGGCAATAATGTTACTGTCACCACTGATGCTGTGGGCAAGCACTGGGGAAATCCCAAACTGGACTCAGTGGCAGATGGGAACCATGTTCAGGAGCTGGATTCTGGAACTGGAATCAGGAATGCATGGATTAGGATTGATGGCAGAACAGACAGAGTCCTTCTCAGTTGCTGATAATCAAAGATGAGAGCTTAATTCTTGTGATCCCTCAGCTTTATACTGGACATGGTGTATATGGAATGGAATTCCTTATTGGTCGGTTTAGGGTCATCTGTCCTGGCTTGTTTCTCCCCATAGGTGCAATCTCTAAATTTCCACACCCCCAATGTGGTGTACAGATTTAGCAGTGACCTTGGTTTCTGTAGGAGCAAGTATAAGCAAGAGCCTTTCTGCATACTGATCCTTAGTAGTAAATATAAACATCAAGTGCTGTCACCCCTAGAAGCAGACACTGTCTGCAAAAATACACCATTAGTTTCAGAAAGTGCAGTTACTTAGAAGAGACTAAGCTGAAAAGCAAAATCACTGAACAGAATTAGTTCTGTACTAGCTCAAACCAGGACAGTGCATAACCCTGTTCTATGAGGCTAGAAAGTCTAAATTAAAAACCATTTTGGAACCTAGAGTTGTCTACCAAAATGTTTGGATGGATCAAGGAAAAAGACTGTGCTCCATTGGATTGGTTTTGTCACCAGTACTCACCCTGCCGCCCTACCATGGCAGCAGAATCCTGAGCCAGAGCTACAGGGAGATGTGGTGGTTTCTGTGCTTGCTTTCCCTCACTGAAACTATCCCCACGGACCATCAGGAAGGAAGTAGCTCCTGGCTCCATTCATGTAGCAGCTCTTGGGGAACCATGGGGAAAGCTCATACTGGCACAGATCACCTCTGTGACATGATCAGGTCTTGCTCAAAGAGAACTGGCTGTTCTGGGAGACAGAGAGTTTGGTTAGGTATGTGGGTATCAGTATCTCCTGAGCCATCAGCAGCTTGCACAGCTGGGCAGTGCTGATATATTTGGCCAGGTGAGACTAAAGGTTCAGGCTGCTGAAATAGAAACTGGGAAGGATGGAATACTTCCCTTTTACTTACCTGTCACCATGCATACCTGGATGACACCTATTTAAATAGCAGCTAATTACTAAATAATGATTTTTTTCCTCCTCCCTTGTGGTAGTGATATAGAATTTCTACAGATTATTTGCAGAGAGAAGTCACTAAAAGCTGTGTCATAGCCTTTCAGCTGGGGAGTTACAGAGACTGTTGCTAGTGGGATGCTGGCAGGTGCATGGGTAGAGAGGTGGTAGCAGGTTGTATGTGAAGAATAGGGAAGAGGGGATAAGAATGTAGACCCTCAGTTATAACAGCGGTCAGCATGACTCATGGAAGAGTTAGGGGCTGTCAGCATGAACACAATCTATTCCATGCATGTAGCATTGTGGGAAGGCAAGGCACAGACAGAGGAGTAGTTGTGTTTAGGGAAAGAGAGGGTGAATGCTGTTAAATGCTTGTGGGGGTTTTGATGGAAATATGCATCATCCAAATTGCCACCTCCGGTTCTGGAATTAGAAGAGGCAGAGAAGTGTGCATGGCCATCTGTGCCAGTAAGGCCAGGCAGTGTGTATGGGAACTGGAGGGCCCAGCCCTGCTGTGATCCCTCCGTCTTGCATGAGGAAGCTGATAAGCCATTTGGGTTGTGCAGCAGGCAATGGCATGATGAGCGCTGTTGATGGTATGAATTTCTAGGCTGTCCCTCAGTGTTTACCATCTTTTTGTCAAGCAGCTGGACACATGTTCCACTGTGGTTGTTGCAAACTCTGGTCGGAGAGGGAAAACAACATTTTGGGTCTAACAGTACATAGTGTTTCCAGCAACTACTAATTCCAGGCAGGAACAACATGTCTCAGGAGCACTGCTATTACCCCTAACTAGAAAGTCCCACAGGAACTACAGACATGAACAAAATTAACATGCTATAGAGCCCCTGAGGGCAGCTCTTCTGGCTCCAGCCTGAAGAATAAGACAAGACTACAGACAGGCCATGAAAGGCATCTAAAGATGCCTGACAAGCATAACAAGAAAATGCAGGAATAGGTAGAATATCCACAGCAGACGACAGGATGTTTTCACCCCTGGTGCCCAGCATAGATTTCCAGCCTGCAAGAATAGAACAAGGTGTGTTGAAAGGTTATGTACCTGTCTGTCTGCTTCATCAATGGAGTTGAGTGAGTGTGACCACCTATGGGATTGTGAGGATTCATAACGGCCAAAGCACGTCAGAGTTCCTCCGAGCCAGGACTGGCTATCAACAATTTGCAACCTGGATGCAACGACTGTATTTTGGGGGTAACTTTTAGCTGTGTGGATATGAATCAGTCTGTGCCATTTGGCCTTGGAGCTTAAGGGTCCTTGGCCCTCTTTTCGTCAATATAACCAAATTTGTTTAGTCTTACTGAGGTTTCTCTCTTTTTCAGCTGGATCTCTAAGTTTCTACTCTCAGAGCTGAAACTTCATGCCTTTGAGAAAGTGTACAAAAGTGGTAGAGTATGAAAGAATAAGGAAACAACAGGTTATAGGTAGAGGGAATTTGAGAAATTATTTACTTGCCAACTTAATTTCAATTAAGAGAAAAATTCTGGAATGGAAAAAAATCAAACCATCTGTAAGCTCCTGGAAAATCATCAAAGAGATGAATAGCTGCCAGCATGGTCCATTTGTTCAACTCAGTTCCCTTCTGTGACAGCATAATTGGCCAGTGGATAAAGGAGACACATTAGAAGTCACATTTTGAGATTTGTAGAGCTTTTTCTACTCCCTTGCATCACATTTTTGCAAATATGCACTAAATTAAATTACAGGGTAAAAAGCCAAACCAGTTGGATAATCATGCCCAGAAAATTAATCTATCTGACCCAATAAAGATATCAAATGAGGTTTCAGAAGGTTTTTGAATGGAATAGTGAGTTAGCCTATTATCTACAATTTTAATAGCAAGCTAGAGGCAAGCAGACTGAAGGACTAGCTTAGCAATAAACTCTATCCTGATAAACTCAGGATATAATCAGAAATAAGAATAGAATTTAGAATCATAGGATGGTTTGGGTTGGAATGGACCTTTAAAGGTTGTTTAGTCCTAGATCAGGTTGCTCAAAACCCTGTCCAGCCCGATCCTGAATATTTCCAGGGTCAGGGCATCTACCACTTCTCTGGGCAACTTGTTCTGGTGTTTCACCACCCCCATAATAAAAAATTTCTTCCTTATATCCAGTATAAATCTCCTCTCTTTTAGTTTAAAACCATTAGCCACAACAGGCCCTGCTAAAAAGTCTGTCCTCATCTTTCTCATAAACCCCCCTAAAGTACTGAAAGCCTCCCTGGAGCAATAAGGTCACCCCAGAGATTTCTTTTCAGGCTGAACAACCTCAACCCTTTCAGCCTTTCCTCATAGTAGAGGTGTTCCAGCCCTCTGAACGTTTCTGTGTCCCTGCTCTGGACCCACTCCAACAGGTTCATGTGTCTTGTGCTGAGGGCTCCAGAGCTGGACACAGTACTCCAGGTGAGTTCTCCCCGTAGTGGAGGGGCAGAATCATCTCCCTTGAAGTGCTGGTCACATTTCTTTTGATGCAGCCCAGGATATAGTTGGCCTTTTGGGCTGTGAGCACACATAGCCAACTCATGTCCAGCTTTTCATCCACCAGACCCCAAAGTCCTTCCTAGTGGGGCTGGTCTCAATACTTTCATCTCCCAGCCTGTATTGATACCAGGGGTTGCCCCAACCCAGGTTCAGGACCTTGCAATTTAGCAGGGGGAAATTTAAGGTTTTAAATTCAGTTGGGATGATCAATGGAGCAAATATATGATGGGTGCTTCAGAAAACTTTTTGGAAAAGGAGGTGGGGAATCACAGGATTTGGGATGTGATGTGAATCAGAAGCATCATGCTGGGGTTTCTTTTTTTGGCACAGAAAGGAAGCAAATGTTATATGAATAAATATTTATATTACCTGCAAAATACAGAATATATTCCATTCTGCTCAACATTATCAAGGCTTTATTCATAGTGATATGTCCACTTCAGAGAAAATATGGGCTACTTGGAGATGTTCTGGAGAAGAAAGACTGGAGTGATCATCTGATTTAGAACTGCTGCTCTTTGATTAGAGAAGGCTGAATGTAACAGGTCTTCTAATAAATAAAAGTTGTTGCAAATCTTTTCAACAAGTCTATGATACACAGGATGGTAGCTTTGGTTACTGAGTTCAAATCATAGGAAGAAAGCCCACTGTGTATTTGTGTTTCCTTTCTTTCCTGAGCTAACTGGAAAGATGGTGTGAAACACTGTAATGGATTGCTGGAAGAGTCTGTGGCACATGAGCTCTGGAGAGCTCTTAGAAGAGGTGAGGCTTAGTCAAATGTTTTATGCAGAACAAATTGTCTAACAATTTTCACTGTAATATTGCTAGCTTATGTAAGGGACAAATTCCTAACACGTTAAGTAAAAATTCTTGTCTTGATATCAAGAGTCTTCCTGACTGAATTTTAATCCAGGTAAGGAAAGCAAGACCTTCAGTCAAGTGGGAGAATCCTGAGTTTGAGGCTATTCCTGTGCTTTCAGCAAGAGGAGAAAGTATTGGAAATTGTGGCATTCCAGCCTGTCTCATACTATTTACTGCCTTACATGCTATCAGAATGGTTCCTGGTCTGACTGAAACATTGAACACTACCTGACTGCTTGCGTATAGCTGCATAGCATATGTTAGGAACAAGGTGCATCTGTACAGTGCAACACAGCTCTCAGGCCTCAGACACACTTGCATGTCTTCCCTTGCTGAAAGTACAGGCCTGATTACTTCTTACAAGCTTGTTGGGTATCACCACGAATTTTAGAGGAGCAGATAACATGCTATGCATGATATGTCCATCATGTGCTGGAGTGGCATGCAGATTATGTACAATAGTATCTAGAGTTAGGAATTTCTTTTCCACACTAGTGTAATAGTGGGATTACTGCCAGCCCACTCAAAAAAACTGGCAGCCAGCCCTTACCTAGATCTGCAGTACTTGGCTGGTGTAATGGAATGCTCCTCATTGCTGATATAGTTCACAGGAAAAAATGGTGCTGTTTTGTTGGGATGATACAGTCCTTCTGTGATTTGGTGCAGGAACTTTAAGCTTTGGGGATATTGTAATGATGAACCTCTTTTTTTCCCTCGATAAAAGTCTGCTGAAGCACGCCCAAGTTACCAGGCTTCATGCTGCCACTGCCCTGTGGCTGGGAAGGCAGAACAGTTTGTGCAGGTCACTGGAGAGCAGCAGCATCTATATCCATTGCTTTCAGCTGAGCACATCTCTTCATTTCAATACAGCTGTCGTGGGCTGGCCTGACAGTGGGGTTTAGGCTGAGACTGGGAGTTATAAGCAGGTGTATAATTATTAATCTCTGTTAAAGCCATCCCTTGGCACCAGAACAGAGGACTTGGTGTAGAGGATTCAGGAAATTTTATCTAGAGCAGAGCTAGAGCTTATTAAAGCTTGTCTTAGTTACAATAAGCAGCTAATAACCTTCAGAGGTCAGTTTTTTAGGAAGAAAGTAGTCGACCAAAGTGTTCGGGGACAATTAAGCCTGCCACCTATATAAGGACCACTGTTTTCTCCCTTTGTTCTTCCCTGGGAAGAAGAAATAGAACCCCAGGGTAAATTGTGTAGGTAGGAGGACATGGAGTTTAAAAACAGGTAAAAAAGAGAGAAAGGGACTTGAGGAGAGGAAGAGAGCGAAATGAAAGCATAGTCAAGTGAAAATCAGGAATTTTAATCAGGATTCACAGAATCACAGAATGGTAGGGGTTGAAAGGGACCTCTGGAGATCATCTAGTTCAACCCTAGTGCTAAAGCCAGTTCACCTAGAGCAGGTTGCACAGGTTCTCATCCAGGTGGGTTTTGAATAGCTCTAGGGAAGGAGACTCCACAACTTCTGTCTCTGTGTATCTCTGCTACACAATAAGGACCTGCAAAGTGCAGGATTTTCCAATCTGTGATGTCCTGGCAGGGTATCTATCAGTTTTAAATGTTAGAAACACAGAATTGCATATTAGCTGGTGATGTGGTGTTGCTGCTGTGGTTTGTCTTTACAGAAGATAACCTCATTACTGCCTCTTTGTTAGGTCTGTGATCTGGTTCTCTAGATCACAGCATGACTAAATTCTTGCTGAAAGAAGGGGTCAGTATTCTACATCATGTCCTACATTTTGCATTACATACTCCCTAGTTTATATGCTTTGACCAGTTTCTAATTCCTATGTGAGCAGATTAATGTACAGATCTGCAGAGCTAAGTTTACACTAAAAGCCTGTTGAAAAGTCCCAGCTTTGCAGCCTCAGTGCATACATGTTTTTATTTAAAAACAAAACAACCTCTGAAGACTGTAGAAGATGTATGGTATAAGTGTGTGTTATGGTGTAACCAGTGAGACTGTTTACTGAAACATGACCTTTCATTCCTTATTGCCTTGATGGAGCAAGTTAGGTGCTGTTTATCCTGAAAACCTACACTGACCTTCCACAGGGTGCAAGTGCATGGGCATGTGTGTTTTCTGTGATGAAAGTAAGAAGAGACATTGGCCCATGCTGTTTTCTGGAGCTCTGAAGTTGCTCTTAGACTCTTACTAGTGTTCATTGAAGTGTAGAGTATAAGAAGGAGACTTCTTAAGGTTCTTATGTGCTATAGTTTTGTTTTTCTGATAAGTTCTAGTGTTTTAGTTCTGAAGAGTAATCTGCTCTGCCTTTAAAAAGCATGGCTTGTACTTGTGTGATTTCAGCCTCACACATACTGAACATGTCAAGAACTGCATGGTTAGAGACATGCTTTTTGACATGGAAGGAATTCAGATGGATGAAAGGCTGAAAAAAATTCAAAGCTGCTTTAAAGGACATTCCTATACATTTTCTATTTAATACTACACTTGATTAATCTAAACATCATTTAGCTCTGAGACTTGATTCTTCATTCTTTTGTTGTTGCTGTTGGTTTTGTTTCATTTATACCTTTAAAATGGGAACCTCTCTATACCACTATATCTCAGAACTTAGTATTTTATAGATTATTTTAGCTCAACTGTAAAACTAAAAATCATTTTACTAGATGGGAAAGCTCACTTCCTTCTACTTTTGTCAATTTTTAAAATTTATGAAGCAGTGACAGAGAAGAGAACATTTTAACTCTTGCTGTAAACAAATGTATTTGTCATCTCTGGGAGAGACTGAGCATCTCTGCTAACTGAAATTTTGCTTATGACATGGCACTTCAGGTTTCTCTTACTTGGTATAAATCCATTGAAAACCCATGCACAGTTAGGATAAACATCTGGCTGCTCTACTGCTGTCCTCAATATAAGTCATCTGCTTTGTCTTGAAGCTTTCTTTTCAGCAAGCAGTCAACAATGGTGTTTGACACAACAACAGTGTTTTTATACTGTCTTTGCCTTAGGTTTGTATCCCCGTAGCTCATGAAGGAAGAGAGGAAAGTTAATCACAGTAAGCTTTTCCTAGAAGTATTTCATCGAGTAGTTTAACTAAAATCCTATTGATTAGGCCTGCACACATATTGTCACTTTTATTTTTAAAGTGTTACAAGATGGATTCAGCATCAGAATGGATTATAGAATTGTAGATAATGGAGGAGAGCTGAGGACTTCATGCATCTAGCATGAATTTAGACCAATGCACTTGTACCACCTATTCCACACCAGCAGACCTTTAGTGGCAAACGTATTTTGGAGTTTCTTTTAACCTAATGCAAGTGAATTAATGGGTCAGGTGCTCTTATCAGAAAATTAGTAAAACCTTTGTCATAAGGGAGCCTCAAAATTCATCTTGGATTTCTCAGCTTGCAGCTTAAGGTTCAGCCTGAAAGGTGAGGAATGCTGTCACAAGATGTCTGCTAAGTGAACTGGTAATGTCTTCATCCTTCTGCTGGCAAATCCTTAAGGAGGTATGTTTTTCCTTTGGGCTTTGAAAACACTTACATCACTTGTGGTGTTACCATAATGTTAGAAAATAGTGTCTTCAGTTTTTAAAAAGGTTATTGTTACATTTTGATTATTTAAATTTTGCAAATAATTGAAGGGAATGTTTTAGGCCAGTTAGGAATAAGACCAAGTCACAGGTAGCTGTGCCCAATGCAGGTTTATACAAAGCTGCTCAAGGTAACATGGAAGCAGGTGGCCATGTGAACTTTGTAGTTTTCATGGGCTAACTTTGCTTCTCAGTGTAGTCTGATGTGGCTTTCCAATGACCCTAGAGACTGAGTGCCACAGTCACAGTTTTTAGTGAAAAATGTTGTGGGTTTTTTTCTCATTTTTAAACACAGTAACAGTGCAAGTCTATCTACGTACCAGCAATAAGGAAGAAAAGGACTGCTCTCCTACTAGTCAAGCAG
>VYZX01014770.1:7783-19568 GCA_013401335.1 Brachypteracias leptosomus
CTTATTCCATTCTGTCACCCCATCTGGACGCCTTAAATGTGATACTGAGGGAAGCATGGGGTGAGCCCACCAAAAGCTCAGTTCAAGTTGAGATACAGTGAGAAAGGAAAGAAAATAGACTGATACCTATCTTCCATCATGGAAAATTAAAGGCATTTAAGGCTGCCATAGGGGAATGTGGATAAGAAATCAACACTGATTTCTGAAATAATGATGGCAGAATATAACAACGCAGCATTGGAACATACTGCAAGAAGTATAGATGCTTCACCAGTGACACCTAATTGAAAATAAACATTTTTGTCAATCAGTTTATATGGCACTTTGCAAAGCAGCAAACCACAAGACTAAACATCACAGAAATCACTTTCTGTTTACTGTTCCTCCTGAGATCTCACCTGGCTGAATTTACCACAGGAAAACCTTCTTTGGGGAATTCAGAGAATGTGTTTTACTCTCACTGTAAAATGAACTATTTTGCTCTTTTCTGAATGAGCTCTTTGTTATAATCAAGAGTTTGAAAGTTTTTTGTGAAACACCCCAATGCTTTAATCCAGCAATGGCATTTTTTAACTCAGAGTAGTAGATTCAGTTAACATTTTTTAACGGATGAAGGGTCAAAAAAATCATTTAGTCTGAGCCTACTATCTGTTTAACACAGGGCAAAGGAGTGAACCCAGTAATTCCTAAAGGAGAATATATTTTCCTTACTATGAAAATATAAAAGAGTGGTAGTATGATTATAATAAATATCACACCGGTGCACACTGACTCTTTTGTGTGCAAATGCTCTGCAGAGACAACTAAGGATGAGGTCTTCTCTTTTCACATCTCTGAAGTAACTAGCATATTCAGCAGTGCTATAAAATAATATATAGCAAACAGTTTTTGGTTTTAGTGATCATTCAGAGTTTACTCTGGGCATTTACATATGTGGACTTCAAAGTTCCCTTGAACTGCAGAACAGTGAAGCAAAACCTTATCAATACTGGAGTGTTCATGTCAAGATGACATTCCTGATCCTATAAGCAAGAGCTTCAGTTCCCAGTTACCTTTAACCTAATACTCTCAGCTTAGTGAGTCCTGATATTAAGAAACTTGGGGGATGAAATTAAACATGGCAGATTAATGCAAAGGCAAATGATTAACGAATATTAGGAATTTATCCCTATCCCTTCCTGGTGTCTATATCCCTCTGTAAATATGAAAAAGCAACATAATTCCCTTCCCCCTAGCAAAGGATCGGTCACCATGGACAGAAGTGCATCATAAAGTTGTCATGTCAATCAAAGCTTTGACAGACAATGCCAACTCCAGTGACCAAACCATCGTAAATGTATGAACAGGTTTCTGCTCAGTGAATCTCTACATAGACCCATCCAATCATATTTGAGAATATTATTTACCAGGTGATCCAAAATAAAAGAAGAAAGAGAAAAAAATCAAACTGATCCAGACCAAATCCATTTTTGTGTTTTCTGTGTCAAAGGTAAAAACCCTGCATTTTGTTTGGATTGAAATAAATAATTTTGGTAATTTTTTTTTTTTTTTAAAGCAGAGAAAATGCAAGTCTAAATTGTTATAAAACTGCTGATGCCAGCCTTCCCTGTTTTCACCTCTGACTTTTATTCACAAATTGCAATGCTTAGGTAGATCACTTGGAATGGAACAGCTCTTTTTTCAGTCTCTCAGGACAGCACCCCAGCCCTGAAGCAATAAAGCTATTTGAGGTAAGAATCTCTCCTATTGACACATTGCACTTTGGGAAATAAGCATTTCCTAGATCAAAGACTGAAACTTGAGTGGATATCTTAAACACAAGACTGTATAATTACTTTATATAAAACATATCTAGGTTGAAAGTTCCAGTGTAATCTCAGCTTCAAAATGCACTCTGGCTGGGGAGTTACATACTTGTCTGACACCCGGGAAGAGCTTGATTTAAATCCCTGTCATCGGTTCCTCTATAAGAGACCGCAGAACAGTGCTTCCACGGAGAGCAGCTCCAAGGAGCCAATTTTTCAGGAAATAATAACCAAACATGCATCTGCATACCTGCTGCAACTTCTGTGCAGTCAAGAACTGGGAAAGGAGGATCTGAACATGAAAATGTCTGTCCTCTACCAGTACCTCGAGCGCTCAGCGTGAGGCAGGCCAGCTGGCACCTAAACATGCAAATCCCCAATCCCCACCTGAACCATGAGGGAATGGCACCTGCCAGCGTTACAAAATGGAAATCTTCAGAAATGCCTTGTTTGATGGTAAGCGGTGTTTCTACCTCGTTTCCCTTAATGAACGTTCCTCCCATTCACTACACACTTTTACTGGTATTCTCACAGAGGTAATCAGAACAGCCTGTCTGCTGTGAGATAAAACTTGCAGTGATGCTGGGAGAAGCATGAAACTGGAGGGAATGGAAGCATTTTAAAGCCCTTTACGAAAGACATCAGTAGGTCTCAAAGACTCGGTCTGCAGCACTTGCAAAGGAACCAGGCTGGTGGACCTGTTTGAAGGCTCCAATAAGGTAGAGAACCTGTTTTCTTAACAATCTGTCCTTTCTCATCTGCAGAGAGAAAGCAAGTCAAGTGTGTCCTTATACACTACTTTAGTAAAATGGATGTGCAGTACACACTTCATTACAACCACCATGGGGATTAAAAGTAACTTGAGCAAATGGCCCCAACTCCTTGTAATGATCTTTTGAAGACACTCGAAGACAAAAGAGGAAAAACAAAAAGATAACTAGTTCAAGAACAGCAGGGTTTGCAAAGGGGCTGGTGAGAAGTTAACAAAGGCCATGGGCTCAGCAGTTCCCCCGTGAGCCTGGCTCTCCTGCATAGCATCCTGAGCTGATGGCAGTGGCGGTGGGCCCCATGAGACAGGGAGTGTGCAAATGTCCTCAGAGAAGAAAGAGCACTTCCATGGATGTGCACAGGACAAGGCTGAAAGTCGCCTGGCTTTGTGTCTGAGCAATGCTGCCCTCCGATGGCACGTCACTCAGCCCACTCACTTCTGCGCTGACACTCCATCTCAAATGTTTCAACAGGCTCCTAACCCCACCGAAAAGGCAAAAGGAGAGGGTATGTGACAATCAGTTATTCTTTCTGGCTTGAGGCCTCTGAAACATATTCCCAGATGACGGATCCAGCTGGCAGAGCCCCATACTCTGTCCAGGCCCTTGTATTGGGCCAGCCTTCAGGTCCTGTTTCCCTCTGAAGTCTCTTGGCTATGTAGCTAATTCCCCTGTTAACCCTTTCAGAGGTAATGTAACAGAGAAGCAAGAAGCTGAGCAGTTTAATTGAGAGCACATATATTCTTTTAAAAACAAACCTTCAAATCATGACAAGTACAGGTCTGGTAAGAAGCTCCTGACTGCAGTTGTATGCTCTGATACTGCACTGTCCAGGGGCACTGCAACCCAGCCTGAGTCCTTCAGCCAACCCAGGACTGAGTCTTACTCCTTCTGATGGAAGAGTAAGATCTCTCTTGTTTAAAGATCATTTTTCTTTTGAAAACAGATTTTGGCTCCTTTCTTACCTACTTACTAGCAAAGTTCCTCTTCTTTGTTGCCTCAAAGTGGTTTCAGGTGTCTGTGGAATTGTCTCTGCAGATTCCGCTCACCACACATCTCTACAGTTTTATGTGGACTCCCTTCAATACAACCACTCAGCCTCAATGGCCCCATTTGGGTTTTCTCAGCTTACTAAAGTGTCTTTCCACTAAACCACCAGTTTCCACTCAAGTCAGTTAAAGCCTGTTGTTTATTGGTGGGACCTGGCTTTAAGTCCTGAATATGTGTGAAGATTTATTAAATAAACACACCACTTGTCTGAAATGTGGCACAGAAGAATAAAAGATCAGCGAGTAGTTCAGCCAGTTGTCTGATACAACTTTATGGGAACAAAGGCCCACAGCTACATTTTTGTGGATGATTTTTGTTGAGAAGTCTTGAACTGGGTACACCTCATGGGTTTAAAAGCAGCTGCAGATTATAAATGTATAAGGGAAAAGGAATTATAAATTGAAGATATTTAGCAAGGCAGGAGAAAATGGCAATCCATAGACTCTGCTCAGATCCAGTTGGTGCTCTGGATGACAACCATGTATTTTGTGCACTTAGTGAATTTGGTTGCATAAGGCGCTCAGATATATGGAGCTACTTTTAGCTAACAGGGAATCACTTCTACCTCCCCCTTAAATCCCCCAAATACCTGTGAAGTAACTTCTTCAGCACAGAAAGAGGTCTGCCTTAAGCTATGCCAGCCCACTTTCTAAATCCACTATGGTAAGAACTCTGCAGTTCTGAGGCAAACCTGTAGCTTTTAGGTAATAAGAAAGTAACTGACTTTGTGTTTAACACACGCCTTCTCAGATACTTGTCTCATCTGGATTGTTTCCAGTGTACATGTATAGTTTATATATATTTAAAACTTTATAAAGTTTTAATAGCTCTGGCAGTCTCTTAGCCAAAGCTGTGATATAGATCTAGTGTGTGTTTATGGGGCCTGAGCTGAGTATCAAGATACTGCTAAGTTTCAAGTGCCTTTATGGACTTGTAGGTGGAGCTAAGTAGAAGCTATAACTCAAGTTAAGAGGATTTCTTCTGTACGTAAAAGCCAAAGTTTTCCTACAACAACAAATTCCTGACTGAGCCTCACTGTGATCACTTAATTCACCAGATCCCAGGCAGTGCACTCCTCCAAGGAACCTGCAGAGCTCCACAGCTGTCTGAATGAACACACAGGCTGTTGTCTACCAGTGCCACCCAAAGTCTCACAACTCCCCTAGCTCCTCTGCAGCCCACACTGCTTTACACACAACAACAAGCCTGAGTTACAGGCCTGGCCCATCTTACAGCCTCCAGCATGCCTTGTGTCCCGTGACCACAGTCTTCCTTTGCCAGGCAGGAAGGTCCTTTGCATGACTTAACCCTGGCCTTGCTGTGCCTGAATCATGGCAGACTTTAATGGGAAGCGGGAGAAGGGAACATCAGCAAGTGCCCATCTACTCAGACGCAGAATTTATCTTGAGTCTTAGGCTTTGGTCCCACATCCCACCCCAAAACTTCCTTGGGCTCCTCCTCAGTGGGTCTTCCTGTTCCCACCCTTGCTCTGTCCTTGAGCAAAGCCATACATAGTGATACAATCCACTCCATGAGTATCTGGCAATTGGCTCTTAGAAGTCCATTTCTGAAAAAAGCACACCTTGCATGACTATACGCTAGGCCCTACATGGACTACCACATACAGTAACATTGTGGCTCTACTGGTTTTACCACCCCACTATGACATGCTCTTGAAACCTGGTAAAGAGCTTTTGATGGTAGGCCATAGCTGGCTTCAAGCAGGCAATCCAACAAGCAGTGGAGATTTTGCATATAAAACTATTAAAACACAAGCTAACATGAAGAGTCAACTTCTTCCCACACTGCTATAGCAAGCAGTGAGAAGATAAAGACAGAACACATTTCTGTAATGAGCTAACTACATTTAATACAAAAAAGCATGGGATGTCTACTCAGAGAGGCTGTATTCAACACTGATGGATCTAGGAATGCTGGACAATGTAGTTTGCATTCCCTACAACATGTGAGCATCTGTTCCAAATCATTTCCTGACAATCTAATTCCCTCCTTGAAACTGCAGAAGATGTAGGCACCAGTTTTGCTCCTCTCGCTACCCTCAGAAAGTCAAGCACGGCTCCTTTTACTAACATTACAAAACACCTTCCATTGAAAACAAATTGTATAAACAATGGAAGACCATCACTGCTTTTATACATTATGTTGAGCATGGTTATTTCCCTTTTTGAGCAAACATTCTGTATGAATATATATTTAGAATTCTTCCCACAAACTGATAACTGATTGCAATCATAGAATTACTACATGTCTTGGTTTTGCTGGGAGAGGATCATGGTATGCAGGTTGCTAAGCAGTTTGGAGTCAGCCAGGGCAGCTGACCCAAGTTGGCTCACATGTATATCCCATACCATAAATGTCATGCTTATTATAAAGGGGAAAGTTTACTCATGACAGAGCCTTCTGCTTGGGTTCTGGCTCCTCCTGATCCTGCTCCTCCTCATTCTGCTTTCCCCCATCCCTGGGAGGGGGGCAGCTTGCTTACTGTTCTGCTTCTGAGGACTGCTTTCTTTCTTATTGTGACTACCATGCATTCAATAAGGTGAGCATAATTTTATATACTTTATATTGGCATTGGTACTAGTTTGACTGTTTCATTAAATCTGTTTTCATCTCAGCTTGCAGGTCTCCTCTCCTTTTTCTGATCCCCCTTCTCTGCTGGGGAGGGGCCATCAGGTGATAGAGCAACTGCTATAGTTTAGCCCTGGATATAGGCTAAATGTAGACACTAGAAAACTGACAAATTGTAAATAATTATTTCAAAAGGTAAATATACCAGTGGTGCACTAGCAGCTTCCTATAAATAATAGCTGTCATTTTGAAAAGACCAGATCCTCAAATATATATAACAGAAAATAAATAACAGTTCAGTGTTCCTACTTGTATGGAGTGGAAGGTTTTAGGAATGCAATGGGAGAGATTGCACTAACTGTTGCAAATAACTAAACCATCAGAATCTGCTTTTTGCATAGGATTCTTTGTCCACGAAGAGCAAAAAACTATTCAGAAGCAGGTTATGAGTTTTCCCTGTCTCTTAAAGAGAGGTAAGAAAGGCTCCAAAATTAATCCAGTCTCAGTAGTAGAGGCAGACAGTGAGCCCAGCAGCATGCTGACTCCCAGCACTTTGCTGTAAGAATTAGGAAGTTTCCCTCAGATAAAGAAGCAGAAATGTGCTAAACTCTGCCCTCCATAACATCAGCAGGGTCCTAGCATTATAATTAAGGTGATGACACAACCTAGACAGTCAACCATCCTCTGTCTGCCCCAGTAATTACATTTTTAACTGTTAAAGGGCTTTGGGAAATTGGCAGCCATATGAATACTCGATTGGTGCAGTACATACATTCGCCATTTTAAGGTGATTCATGTAATTCCCCGCCCAGGAAAAGCCAGATGATGAGTTTAGTGCAACCGCTGGTATTCAGAAGCAATTGACCAAGAAAAATAATCCAGGATATAGTCACACTACTCTTCATTTGTGGCAGATAAAGGAATTTAGAGAAGAACCTGTATAACTTCCACTACAAAAAGCTCCTTATATTTGACTGAATGGACTAGGGTTGTTTTACCTCACAAGGCCTCCACAGGACATTAACATTGTACCTAAATAATTTAGCTAGACAGTAAATCAAGAACAAATGTTTTTCTGGACTTGTGTGAAGGACTAGGAGATGAACTGACGTGCTAGCTGAGGATTTTATACGCAGCTTAGCACCTGACTTAGCACATGGTGCTAAGCAAGCTGAACAGTGTTTCTGGTTCTCTGTTTCCCCTTCTTTAAAAGGAAGAGGAGACCTACTTTCTAGATATGAGCTCCTCCTACTGAGGCTGTAAGGCTTAATGTCTGTAGAATAGCTTGGGATCTTTGGAAGAAAGATGTACAAAATCATTATTGATCCCAAATGTTTTGTATACCCTGTTGCTGCACTCAATAAAGCAATCAAATATAGTACATGTTCCTGCAAAGCCAGCATGTAGAAAATCCTCTATTGTCTCTTTCTACTTTCTCAAACAGCCCATGGAAATCTTTAGAGTCCCTAGTCAATACTATTTAAAACATCAAGACCGATTTTACACTCCACATCCTTTGTAATTTTTCCTTATCTCAATCAAGTAGTATACTTGTAGGAAGAATGCCTTCCCTTCATAATTACAACACACAAAGCTTCAGACATGCACATTTCAGGTGAAGGCCTGAAATTTTGAAGGCTCTCATTATCCTTCCAACACAAAGAGACTTTCCTGGGGACCACTGCTTTTGCATGAAAGGATGTGTATTTTGTTTCTTTTCAATATTACAGTGAAAGATAATGTCATGAACATCTCATAGACTTACTGGTAATCCATTTCATGAAAAATCATCAAGTATTGTATAAGCCTAGCTTTATTATAATACAAGAACTCATGCAGGGTAGCCTAGGAGTAAACTGTTTTCAACTTGTCCCTTCCAATCATTCAGCTTCCACTGCATGTCTCTTGGAGTCACAGGCCTAGCATGTGCATCTTGACAGCCCTGGAAATTATTCTAAATTAGTTCATCATATTCCAACCCAACACTTCTTCTGATTACAAAGTTAATAGCTTGAAATGGACATGCTAGAGTTAACCCCGTGACCTGCTTAATTGGTGACAAGAAGAGCAGCAAAATGCGGCACAAGCACCACACTCGAGGCTCCACTACTAGAAGCAATACTGGAGAACAGAGGTAACTGTAGGGTTTCTGTTTCTTCTTTTGGCCTGCAAAAGTTTGCTTTCCATAATTGACTTCCAGATGCAACTTATTATGTGTATTTCTCCACAGGAAAATATCAGTGATGAGGCACAATGATGCACCTTGGTCAGATAACTTGGCTAATTCCCCACTGTTAGAAAGCAGAGGGAGTTTCTGAGAAGGAAGTATAGGACTTTTAGGAGAGGACAGGTACTCAGAGCTGCCCAACAACTACTTTTGGCCAGTACCTGAATGATTTACATCCAGCCCAATAAAATACAACGTTAAAAGTATTATGGACCAGGGAAAAAGAATTATTTCTTGGATAAAATGGGCTTTAAAATTTCATTCTGAAAAGCAAACAAAAAAATCCAACCCCTGTTATAACAAAAAAGTTGTACACTCAGCAGGTTTTGCTAGCTCACCGCAGGCTCAACTGAGTAACAATACTAGCACAGCAAAGGGGCAGGACACATAACTAGGAAACAGCAAAAGGAAACAGGACAGTGCTGCTGAAGCTAGGTACACATTAGACTTGCTTAGTTGTAATGTGAATCTACTCTCTGACTGATATCCAGCCTATCTGTAGAAACATGTGAGACAGGAATCAACCAAATGAATCTCATTCTCCAAGTATAAGACTTGACAGGTCTGAATGTGGGTTATAAATGCCTGAACAAGGAAGGAAAGCAATTCTGGTGACGAAAACTTTTTGCAGAACAAAAGAATTCCAACCTGAATCCATACCATGTAAAGCATTAAGGATGTCCTTTTATCTTTGGAAATTATTTGTAGTTAACTGAATAACAACTCTGAAAATAAAGCCTCTTTTTATTCTCCTTGGATTTGCAGTAGGAAGGATTTAAAGAACTATAGTTGATCCATTAGGTTGAGGAACTCATAGTACTGTACATTGTTTTAGTGTACTAAATATAGTTGACTTCTGTCTCTTTCAATTACCCTTCTAAAGAGGACAGGTGAAAAATAATGTCTCTCTTTATATCATTTAATTCCTCTCTTCAAGTGCTTGCTTATGTTTTGTAGGGTAGGGAGGACAGAACAGCATAAAGGGGGGGGTGGGGAAAGCCTTAAAAACAACCCCTTTTTCTGAGTTTGAGCTTGCAGAGTCTTCCCTTTCATATTTGTATCTCATCAACAATCCTAACATTTTATTGATAAGGACACAAAAGTCAGATAGAAAATGGACTGAATCTTAATTTTGGTAAAATAGGCCAACTGTAAGAAATCTTGAACACAAAAATAAATTTCTACACATGCTATCCTCACCATTAATGTGAAGCAAAACTAAATACAAGTTTTACATAATTAATCCAATGACTTGTCACAGAAAAAAACTGTAGGGGAATAGCATGCCCTAATTCTTAAAATCACTGTGCTCCACATGAGAGGTACTCTTAGACATTTCAGAAATAGTTCAATTCCATTTGGTATCACTTATGTGTATGCCCTTTGCAAGCTATGTACAACTCCTAACTCCACTCAACCTCTCCAAAGGAGGCAGAAAGTAGAAATGAATTCTGGGGCAGGTCTTGAACTCAGCTGCTTCTTTGCAAAGGATGCAACAGTGAGAGGCAAAGGGTTTCTGACTGTGACATCCTCCAACCATCAAATGGTAATCAAATGCTTTGAGGAGGAAGCAAAAAGATGAATGTATTTTAGTGATCTATTTAAAATTCCAAAATAGTAATTGCTGAACTTGACTGCTCTCAAAAGCCTTGTTCTGGAAAGAGCAAGAAGCAGAAGTGGTTTGCCCTGAGTTTCTGCAGAGTCTGAATGATCAGAGATATACTGACGTTTTATTCCCCCACCTTGTTTTAGACTGGGCTGAGACTCTACAAAGACAAAAAGGCGGCCCAGACTTCTACAGAGGAAGTGCTTCATTCAGAAATTCACTAATTCTTTCCAGCCTTCCTGTTGCAAAGGTTACAAAAGTCTCCCTTACTCCATTTGGAGGTCCTTTATTAATTATCAGGATTGATCTATCACTAAAATCTAACATGTAAAATTTGGTAGTGATCATGTATGTTTCATTGATTCCTCCAGAGGATCAAAGTAAGAAATCCAGGTCCTGTAATAAGACCTGGAAGAACTTATGACAGGATTGAAAAACTTTCTAGTGCATCCTACTAGTGACAGTAAATTGGGTAGTAGATGAATATCAAAGGCAGAGGTGAAGATTAGCAAGTGTATGTGGAATTGTTGGGAGTCATGACTTCCTGGAGACAAGTGTCTTGTGGAGCAAATATCCTACAATCCCTCTTTCCCATCCACCCATCAGATGTTCCCTACCCTTTCTCTTGATGAATTTCTTCTTCAGATATTGGGATGTCATCAGAAACTGGAGACATCTGCATCATAGCTGATACAAAGTAAAGTAACAGACAATGCCCTTAAATTCTGCTATAAGGTATGTAGGTACACAAATCTGATAGTCTTTTAAAGATTGATGGCTTAAATAACTTGCCAGCAGATCATAGACTAGAAACGTGTCACTGCCTGTGATACAAAGGCAGGTGTGGTTTTGCCCATAACTGGAGTGCACCTATTAGGGTAGAGTTTGAAATTTACAGGTTCAGACAAAGACACCTTCTTCAGGTTGTGAAAAAGGCAACAAAACATCTCAGTAGACATTCTTTGTTGGTGGTTTTTTTTTCTTTATGAGCAATCTATTTGATGAACGTTGTTTCTCAGATAAAGCTCCACTTTATGAACAGGCAATCATTCTTCAGACAGAAAATGATGCAAGTTCCTTTGCACCAGAGATTCAGATCCCTGTTTCTACTAGTTCTACTATTCTACTAGACTGATCAGTGTTGGGCACATAACACATATCCTGACACTTCTCTAAAGGACTCTTGCAGTTATGAATAAAACTTGCAGGTTTAGGAAGCTGGAAACTCTCCATTGCTTGCTGCTGACCTACATAGGCTACCTGTGCATTCAGGCAGGTTTCCACAGTAAACATGCTCCCAGTGGAATCACAGAATCATAGAATGTTTTAGGTTGGAAGGGACCTCTAGAGGTCATCTGGTCCAACCTCCCTACACAAGTAGGGACATCTCTACCTAGGTCAGGCTGCTCAGAGCCCCATCAAGCCTGACCTTGAATGACTGCAGGGATGGGGCCTCCACCACCTCTCTGGGCAGCCCATTCCACTGATCTATCACCCTCATGTTAAAGAACTTTTTTCCAATATCCAGTCTAAATCTATCCTTTCCTAGCTTAAAACCATTACTCCTGGTCCTATCATTACAAAACCTTTTGAATAGACATTCCCCTACCTTTATGTAGGCCTCTTTCAGGTACTGGAAGGTCACTCTAAAGTGCTCCCAGAGCCTTCTCTTCTCCAGGCTGAACAGCCCCAACTCTCTCAGTCTGTCTTCATATGAGAGATGCTCCATTCCCCTGATCAT
>VYZX01014773.1:3210-17509 GCA_013401335.1 Brachypteracias leptosomus
AAAAAAAAAAAAAAAAAAAAAAAAAAAAAAGAAGCTTTAAACAAATTACAATTTTACAGTTCATTTCAGTTAATCACAGAGTCTATGTTCCGAAATGATCTTCTCAGCATTGCCCATGGAGAGGAGAGGTGCCTGATTGGCATTCCATTACTAAACAGCTAAGCCATTCATAATGCAAAAAACCAGACTTGATGGAAAGGTTGGATTCAGTTTTCAAGCTAGACTAATTCAAACCTCAGCGCTCTATAAATCAGAGCAAATGTTCTTTATAAAAAAAATATAGCCCGGGCCCACAGGCAGTATCAGATCTATGATTTATGCCTGTAGCCCATTAAACTGAAGGACAAGTGAGGGGAGCACGGGGCTGCCACTGAGCACCAGAGCCCCATCTACCCTACAATAAACATGTTCAGGGACTGCAGGAACAGCCTCCGTGTCCAAGGGACATCTGGGGACATGATGTTTTCCTTTGGGGGGGGAGCCCAGCTAAGCTCTGCCCTCCTCTCACTGCCTGCAGGGTCAGCAAAGCCTGTGGTGAGGCAGAGGATGGAGCAGAGCAGATCTCCTGCCTTGGAGCACCGTGGCCACGTAAACAAGCTCCCACCCACAGCTATTTCCAAGGCAGGTGCTGCTCATGGACAGACACATCACCCCATGTGTCTACACACACCAAGGATGCTGCACACTGCAGATCCAGACGCTGTTGGGACTTTTGGGGCCATATCAGGGGTAGGTTCTTCCTCGGTACAAGTTTTTCCTTCTTGAAGTCTTTCCTTCTTTTCCTTCTTTGCTAGGCACTGGCCCAGGCTGCCCAGGGAGGTGGTGGAGTCACCATCCCTGGAGAGGTTCAACAAACGACATGGGACATGGTTTAGGGGTCAGGGAGATGGTGGATGAAGGTTGGACTTGATCCTAGAGGTCTTTTCCAACTTAAATGATTGGGGTTGGACCTTTGGAGGTGCCTTCCAAGCCAACCCATTCTCTGATTCTCTGATTCCCAGCCTTGGCACAGTGAGGACGCACCGAATCCTCAGGTTTGGGTATTTTTCCTTTGCTCCCCAGGCAGGACTTCAGAGGCAGAACCTCCCTGCCTGGATCCTCATCTTGTTTACTCTCTCTGTAGTTCCTAAAGTGGCGGGTGAAGCCGGGGGCTGTTAACATCTGCTGGCAATCTCCAGCTCAGAGGGGAAAGGATGGCATCGCTCAGGAGCCGTCACTGACATTTTAAAAGCCATGTCTGAAATCCCCAAACAATTAAGAGGCATCTTTTTTACATTCCCTCCCTAGCTGAGGCATTAGGCAGTCGAGGCACCAGCTGAGAAGTACATGTTGATCTTGACAGGGAAAGCTACGATTAATGAATAATGGAGCACCAGCAATATATAACTTTCAGGCGGAGCCATCATAATTCAATCCAAACAGTAATATCAGGGTCTTTCCTTGGAGGAGTCTAAGCAGCAGTTAAATATTAAATAAAAAAAAAGATGACATTTTATTTTATTTTCCTTTGGCAATTCCGCGTCTCCTGATTCGAAGAAGCACAAGGTAGAAAGAGGCACCTCGGAGGGGGAAGGAGAGTTTAAATGGAAATTCATCTGCCCCCCAGCCTGAGCTGTGAAAGGGGTTACTAGGGGAAGAGGAGAACAGGTCTGGACACTCTGCTGCCCTTTCTAGACCTATTTACACCCGGATTTGTGTCCTTTGTCTTTCTGTCATCATTTAAATTGTTGGGGTGGTTCTAGGAAAAAGCTTCAAAGGGTTTGTAGCAACTGGACAAAGGGTAATTTAAGCTAGGAAAGGGTAGATTTAGGTTGGACATTAGGAAAAAGTTCTTTAATATGAAGGTGGTGGATCACTGGAGCATGGATTTCATGGCCATATGGGCGAATTTCATGGTCATATGGGTGGATTTCATGGCCATATGGGGAGGCCTACGTAAAGGCAGGGGAAGGTCTATTCAAAAGGGTTTGTAACGATAGGACCAGGAGTGATGGTTTTAAGCTGGGAAAGGAGAGATTTAGGCTGGATATTAGAAAAAAGTTCTTTAATATGAGGGTGATAGATCAGTGGAATGGGCTGTCCAGAAATGTGGTGGAGGCTCCATCCCTGGAGTCCTTCAAGGTCAGGCTTGATGGGGCTCTGAGCAACCTGCCCTAGGTAGAGATGTCCCTGCTTGTGTAGAGAGGTTGGACTAGATGACCTTTGGAGGTCCCTTCCAACCCAACCCATTCTATGATTCATTTTTGCTGCTTTATGTGCATGCAAATATGCATTTTTCTAAAAACCCCAGTAGGACACAACCTGCACAGAAGCCTTACTCAGTCACCCCTGGCTGAAGCAGATTTGATAACTGGATGCAATGGGTCCTGCTTGCTCTGAATATGGCCTTTTTTTCCTTTTCTTTTCTTCTACTTCTCTGAAGTTCTGCTGTGTGATGCCCCAGAGGCCTCTCCTTGCTGCCCCATCACCCCCGAGGTGAGGACACATTCAGCTCTGTTTCAGGCCACCACATTTCCAATCACCCCTTGAACTCCCGGGGCCATGGCTGGGTCCTGACTCTCTCTCTCACCCCTCATTCTTCTTGTTAGAGCAGAACCCTCCATCCTGGCCTCTCCACACATCTTCACCTCATTGGCTGCTCATTCCTTTCCAAATCTCACATCATCCCTCCCTGGGAGCCGTTGTCCCTCTTCCCCTCCTCCCGGCGTTAGGGCTGACTGGCTTCATTAATTCCCCCAAGCGCTGCCCACTTCACTGCTTCCACTAACGACCCCATCAAGCATCTCCTGACATCTGGTATTTAACTCTCCTGACCATTTTCTCACACCCTCTTGCACAGGAGAGCTGCTGACCCCACCACGGCAGCGCTGCCTGGGTCAGCTCTCAAGGTGAGATCCCACAGCAGCAACTCACCCTCCTTGCATTAATAGTTATTAAATAAATCCTGATGACTTCTCTGTCACTGACCAATATTCTTCTCTCCTCTGTGTAAAAATGCCCTGGGATGATGCTCCTTGCAAGGAACTATGAGGACAGGGAGAGCAGATGGGGAGGACAAGGACTTAGAATCATAGAATCATAGAATGGTTTGGGGTGGAAGGTACCTCCAAAGGTCATCGAGGCCAACCCCCCTACAAGAAGCAGGGACATCTCTACCTAGGTCACGTTGCTCAGAGCCCCATCAAACCTGACCTTGAATGTCTCCAGGGATGGGGCCTCCGCCCCCTCTCTGGGCAACCTGTTCCAGTGATCAACCACCCTCATATTAAAGAACTTTTTCCTAATGTCTAACTAATGTCTTAGGTCAAGGCAATGGTACCTGATGGGCTTGTGGGCACTTATATTTAGCCCCTCTCTATAAGTCTCATCATGCAAATGTCTGCCAAAAGCATGGAATTAAGTCTTTGTGGGGTTTTTTTTTCAGTTGGAAAATCAAAACCTTCTTCTTCTTGAGGTGCTGGTGCCAGGCTCTGCTGCCAGCCAGGAGGGTTTTGATAAGAGAAGGGGGGTGGGAGGCCATGGGGGTGCTCAGTAGAGCCACAGAGCATTCCTGGCGTGGGAAACAAAGCCTCAATTCATGGTAAATCTGTTTTGCTGTGAGCTCAGCCCAAGCCTGCTCCCAAGGCTTCGAGGTGGTGCCCAGTGACCCATGAACGCAGCCCACCCCTGCTCTGGGAGGACCTCACAGCCTGGCAGGAAAGGAGCTGTCTGGGAGCAGCTCTGGGGGGGCTCCAACACCCAGCATCTCCCCAGGCATCCCTGACGTGGTCTCTATGGTGTTGATGCAGGTATGGACTTTTAGGGCAGAAGGATGTTCTACAGCACCTTGCTGGGACTGCCTGAGAGCCAATTCCCATGGCCATGTCCTCATTAGAGCTGCCTCACATGATGACAACCCCCCCTCATGCTCAGCTCCGGACACAGGAGTGGTAAGTGACAGCCCAGAGCACTGGATTTCCCAACCAGGGTGTCAAAAGATGATGGGGGAAAAGAAAAGAAAAGAAGAAAGGTGAACTCATGTATTGAGAGAGAGTGAGAGAGTCCAGCACAGAGCCACAGAGATGCTGAAGGGAGTGGAACATCTCCCTGCTGAGGAAAGGCTGAGGGAGCTGGGGCTCTTTAGCTTGGAGAAGAGGAGACTGAGGGGTGACCTCAGTAATGGTTATAAATACATTAAGGGAGAGTGTCAGGAGGATGGAGCCAGGCTCTGCTCAGGGACATCCAGTGATAGGACAAGGGGCAATGGGTGTGAGCTGGACCAGAGGAGGTTCCACAGAAATAGGAGAAGAAACTTCTTCCTGGTGAGGGTGCCAGACACTGGCCCAGGCTGCCCAGGGAGGTTGTGGAGTCTCCTTCTCTGGGGATGTTTAAACCCCCCTGGACGTGTTCCTGTGTGACCTGCTCTGGGGGATCCTGCTCTGGCAGGGGGGTTGGACTGGATGATCTTTGGAGGTCCCTTCCAATCCCTGACACTCTGTGGTTCTGTGATTCTGTCAGGGCTGGTGTGAGGAGCAGAGAGGTCCCTGAACCTTTTCAAGCCAAAGGCAGCATTTATCAGTCCTGCAGTGAGAGCAGGAGAGCAGAAATCTCCGCTGCTCTCTCCATCACAAGAGGGGGTTGCATTTCACCCTGAAATCCCAGACACCACCAGAGCTGCTCCATCAGATAAGGGAGACAAACAGGAAAGGGAAGAGGAATTCTCTTAAATTCTGCTTGACCCTGGTGCTCTATTCACAAGCCAACAGTGCCTCCCCAGCCAGGCTGACTGCACTGAGCCACACAGCAGGAATACAGCCTTATGAAAAGTCACCAGCCAGAGGCACCCGAGTGGAAGGACTTGGAGAAACCCCAGCACAGCTCAGCAAATAGCTCCAGCAAGCGGGCGAGACAAAGCCCAGCACAGAACAAACAGAGTTAATCTGCAGTTGAGGCCATTTTTCAACCACTTTCCAGCAGCCCTGCCCCACCAGCAGCTTTTGTTTCCTTCCCCATCTCCCTGCCAGCCCCTGGGAGGCTCATTAACTCCCCCCCCTTCACAAAGGACAATATTTTACCCATCAGCTTTTCTTGGGAATGAGTCCAGCTTTCAAAATCAAAGTTGTTTGGGTTGTTTTTTTTTCCCCACAATGATTTAAAGTCTGTCGTGCTTTAGGAGGGGGTGGGAGGAGTGGAGAGCGAGGGGAAAAACACATCATAAGGCCTTTAATTCTGGCCAGATAAGAGGACTGCACTAAATCACTCCCCAAAGGAGAGCAAAGGTTAAGATAAGGCTGGGTGCTCTTCAAAAGTATCTCAGTAATTCCATTAGAGAGAGAACTGCTAAAAAGCAAGTGGCTGAAGATGGAGCAAAATAGATTTTCCTGGGAGTTTAACATAATTTTTGTCCTGATAGAATTAGAAGGAGCTCTCTTAACCAACAGGCTTTTCTTCCCCAAGGAAAAAAAGACATCAAAAGTCAGTCTGAAGATGTCTGACTTACAACCTCTTGCAAGGTTTGCCCATCAAGCCTTGCCCGCCTGCTGTGACACATCCATCGAGGCCACGGTGACAATTCTCTGCTGGGTGACCTCATGCCCATGGGACCCAGCTCTTGGCACCCTCACCCAGAGAGCTGCTGGGTGATGAGAGCTGCTGGGTGATGGGCAGCACCCCAGCGAGGAGCAGACGTGGTTTATGAGACCTTGGAGGGGTGGTTGTGGTCAGGAGGTTTCCCTGCCAAGGCTGGAATTTGTTAAGCTTTTGACAGAGTGATTTTTATGATTTTTTTTTTTTCCAGGAGGTCTGCCTGCTTCCTGCTGCAGATTTCAGTATTTCATCAGGAAAACAAAAAATCCTTGGCTTACAGTTGACATTTTATTTGTTTTCAAGCAGGATGTTGTGCCACGACGTTGACACATTTCCAATGAAGATGGAAGCTCCCCTTGCTTAAGTTGTCACAGAATCACTGCTCCCTTTTTCCAGCAGGTCAGGCTGACCCTGATTTCCTCAGCCAAATGAAAGAAAGAGCTGCTGTGCCCAAGGCTACCCAAAACTCCCTCCATGGTGCAGAAGTCACTCACAGGATCTGCAGACAGCACACACCATGGAGCTGCCTGGTTCTCCTTGCACTGCCAAGAGGTGCTGGAGGTATCTCCCATTGCTTCCCCTTCTTTGGATCAGCTTCTCAGCCATGAGTCCCACTTGGGCTCCATTGCCTTGTCATGGTGGGTGGACAACCGAGGAGCCCAAGTCCTCTTGACTTGCAAGTCAAGGATGCCTCCTGTGAATAGGGGGTCACCAAGGGTTTGCAGCAATACTCCTGGGGTTTTTTTGAGCTTACAAGGTGTTACCCCAATGAAGGGAAGGATCAGAACTTCCTTCCTTGAGCCATGGAAAGGTCAAGGTGAGAAGAAAAGCAGGACCAAAGGAGCTTAGCCTGCAGGAGACCTCCTTCCAAAGCAGCATCATCTCAAGCCTTCACTGAAGAGGCAGCAGCACTTTCCTCCACCACCACTCTTGGCCAGACAGTGAGGACAGGCACATCCCTGGTAACCTGGAGGTAGGAGAACCTCTGCATTGAAGCAAAGCAGGTAGTGGAGAAGATGAGCAGCTGCCCTATGCTTTTGGGGGGGACAGTATGAAGATTTGCCCCCCAAATTGTCTCAAGACAGAGCTCACCAGCAGCATCAGGGGTTCTGAGCACAGTGGGGCTGTGCTATGACAATGCTTGTGTTGCACTGGGAGAAATCTCATCTCTAACCCCATCTGTGAGGCTCTGGAGGTAAGAATCTTAACACAGATTAAGTTGAGCTTTTAAAGCACATTTCAAGCAAGCCCCTGAAAGCACTTGGCAAACAAACACGAAGGTGTTAAGCTTCAAAGCAACTAGGTGAGGATGAATATTTGTCTTCTAATTAGAGATATGGGGAAATGGAAGCAGAAGAAATAGGACTGATTCAGCATGGCAGAAAGTGAGTGTTTAAAACAAAACCTGATTTTTGGAGTCAGGTGCATTTGATGGGAGATAGGAACATGTGTGAACATGCTGGGAGCTGGCAAAGGGAATTAGGTACCCACTGACACATAGGGAATTAGAAAAATAATATTTATGGGTTAACCTGAGGTCCATCTCAGCCCAACATCGCCATGCACAGGATGGGATACACATGGTTTAGAGATGGTACTTTATGCCCAGGCCAGCAAACCATAATAGTCCATTGCTAAGGGTTTTCTTCCAGGCTGTCAGGTTCCTCATGGGATGACTGTGAGGAGGGAAGAGCTGTGGCATGACCCCCAACCTGGACCAGGTGCTCTGGAAGGAACCAGGTGTTCTTGCTGTGCTGTTGGTCAAGCCTGGAGCCTCTCCATGCTCTGGTGCATTTTGCCCATGCTTGGGCAAGCACGTCTCCAAAAGCAGATGTCTGGAATGAGACAGCTGCCTGCATCAAACCTGCTCCAATGGCACAAAGTCCTTCAGGTACCCCTGCTGCAGTTCTCACAAAGGCTGTCTGGCTTCACCCATCAGAATCGTTTAGGTTGGAAAAGACTTCTAGGATCAAGTCCAACTTCTCCCTGACCCCTAGACCATGTCCCAAAGCACCACATCCACTCGCCTGTTGAACCCCTCCCGGGATGGGGACTCCAGCACCTCCCTGGGCAGCCTGGGCCAGTCCCTGACCACTCTGCCAGTAAAGAACTTCTTCCTAATGTCCAATCTAAACCTCCCCTGGTGCAACTTGAGGCCATCCCCTCTTGTCTTGTCACTAGTGTTCTCCCAGCACAGTCCAAGCAGGTGGGGAGACAGCAGAGAGCAGGTCCTGCCAGGAGCAGTCAGTGTGAGGGACAGCATGGGGGGCTCTGAGCAAACTGCCCTTCCCAGGACCTGGTCCCCTCCTCAGACCTGGAGAAAATTGGGAGAAATTGGGCTACACTACAAAGGAAAAATGAGTTCAAAGTGGCAGCTTGCTAAGAAAGGCCCCAGAGCTATTTTTTGCATTAGCTGCCATTGCTAAACAGACTCAGAGAGGGGGGAAGAAAAAATCAAAGCAAGGTCTGTAGCCACTGCAGAGCCTGTCCTGACACTTCCCACTCCCCAGCATCATCCCTCTGCCCCAGCTCCTCCTGCCCTAACTCACTGAGATCTATTCCCCATCATCTCCAGGAGGGATGGTGGCAGGAGGCAGAAGTTATTACTTGTGGGAGCAGCAGAGCCCGTGGAACTTGTTCTGCATAATGAAATCTCTCTCTGCTGTCCCCATCAGTGTGTCACCCGCTGCACAGCACCTGCCAAGCACCAGGGAGGTGAAAGCAGCCACCACCTTGCACTGCTCATGTCCCCACCGAAGGAAACATCAGAGGAGCACCTCAGGGGACAGGTAAGACCCCTCTGGGGTTGCCCAGGCAAGAGGGACACAGTTATCTCTTTGCTTGGACAGGGGACAAGGAGATGAGATGTGGTGACACCTCTGATGGTGTGAGCTCAGTGTCCCACCTGGACGAAGCACAGGGAGGAACTGGGGACTGTCCCTTGCACTCAGAGCCCCATCTCCCTACTCACTGAAGATTCTGTGGTGCTGATCCTGGTACTCGGGGTGTGAACCCCCCCTGCCCATTCCAGCCTGTCCCTGATCCCAGCTTTTTCCAGTGTCAGCCCAGCTGGGAGCAGCTGTGATGTCTCATCTGGGCTGTGAGCAGATGGTTGGGTTTCTGCTGTGACATGACACTCGTGTGGACCTGGGGCTTTACAGCACTCTTGTGAAGGCAACGGGAACACAGATCAATCTGCCTGGGTGTAAATGTTCCAGGAACACGGGTATTTAATCAAAAAATGTTCTTTTGTTCCCACCTGCTCCACCTGATCTGTCCTTGGCCACTGGGCTGACCTCACCAGCAGCCACTATTCCATCCCTCTGTAAGACAGGAGCAGAGTGCCTGGGAGAGGAGCTGGGCTGAAACAAACCCCTTCATGTCATGTGCACAATATGCTCTCCCTCTCTGCACAGGAGCTCCAGAACACCCTCCCCTCTCCTGCTGTGAGGAGAAATGGCTGAAAACTGGCTCAGCACAGAGCTCAGGAAGGTGCAGCAGGACCTACGGGAGGCACTGAGAGCTCTGGTGGCATCTGTCCTCCCCTATTCTCTACCACTCCTGGTCCTCAGAAGCTTTTTGGGCTGGAATAACACCCAAAACTCAATCATGAGGACACAGCTTTGGTGGGAAGCTCTGGCTGGAATTCAGCTGAGTGCAGCTTTTTGGGCTGGGCTCCAGCCAGTCTGGGCCAGGCTTTGTCAGAGCTCAGCCCCTCGTGTCCTCTGTCGCTTCTGCAAAGCCCTTACTCAGAGATACCAGAGCACAAAACCAACCAGCAGATGCTGTCACATCCCTGATTGCTGTCCAAGAGCAGGGAGATTTCAACCTTCTCCCTTCCCGAGGGAAAATAGAAGAATAGAGTAGAAAGGAGTAGAATAGAATAGAATAGAATAGAATAGAATAGAATAAAATAGAATAGAGTAAACCAGAATAGAATAAAACAGAATGGAATGGAATGGGATAGAATAGAATAGAATAGAATAGAATAGAATAGAATAGAATAGAATAGAATATATTGGGTTGGAAAGGACCTCCACAGGTCATCTAGTCCAACCCCCCTACACCAGCAGGGACATCTCTACCTAGGGCAGGTTGCTCAGACCCCATCAAGCCTGACCTTGAATGTCTCCAGGGATGGAGCCTCCACCCCCTCTCTGGGCAACCTGTTCCACTGATCAACCACCCTTATATTAAAGAATTTTTTCCTAATGTCCAACCTAAATCTCCCCTTTTCTAGCTTAAAACCATCACCCCTCATCCTGTCACTACAAACCCTTGTGAACAGATCCTCCCCCACCTTCCAGGCCCCTTTCAGGTACTGGAAGGTCACTCTAAGGTCCCCCTGGAGCCTTCTCTTCTCCAGGCTGAACAGCCCCAACTCTCAGCCCATCTCCACAGGAGAGCTGCTCCATCCCCCTGATCATTTCCATGGCTCATGGGCTGGAGGGAGCGAGGGAAGGGAGGCAGGGCTGGTTCCTTTGGAGTGCTCCTGGGGAAGCAAGATAGGCAGGACCTGGGGAACTGCAGCCAAACCCAATGGGGGCCTCACCAAAACCAACATCACTCATCTGTGCAGCAATCCAGGTGTTAATGGGGTGTCACATTTGTCTTGCTGACAGCTGCCATCACCGATAAGAATTAACCAGCCCTAAATAAATAAATAATCACCATAAACCCCCCTCTGATATCTACTAACAAGGCTATTTGGGCTTTTATTTTTATTTATTTTTTTTTTTAGTGTTCCTCTTATCTTACACAGAGGAGGAAGGAGGGGGTGGGGGGGAAACAGCAAAGCAGATAAAAATGTTGGGTAAATCCAGCATGGCTGGATTAGGCTGTTGGACCTGAGCATTTCAGTGCTGTGGAGCAGACATCTGCTTCATGCTCCTGGCTGATAGCAAGCTCGGGCAGCTTTATCACCAGTTCAGTTTCCAGGCAAATAGTTTTCTCCAAGTGCAAGCAGGGTCTCTCAAAGCCTTGCACGTGCACATACAACAGGCACAAATAATCCATTCCTGCAGGATTTGTGCTGGAGCCAGGCTGGACCCAAGGGAGGAGGGAGGGGGGGGTCTCCTAAGGATGGTTGTTAACAAGCTGCAAGATAATCAATAGCCCTGATGAAGGTGCAGTGGGTTTATAGAGTCTGGAGTTGATGATTTTGTCATAAATAGGAATAATTGATCACCCGTTAGCTAACGGGGTTGTAAAGGGTATTGAAGAGACTCTGTGGGCATTTGGTCTTCTAGGCAAATAATTTTGGGTATAAATCCAAGCTGGATCCATACCAGGATCCATGATACCTGCTCTGGGCAAAGGAGGAGGTGATGCTGAGTCTGCTGGTGGTGACTTTGCCCCTCCATCCAACCACCTCAGGCTCTGCTCATGTGCCATGGGGAAGTGGGAGCAGCTGAGCTTGAGGGTGGACATGCAGGTGGTAGATGGGATTCATAGAATCATTAAGGTTGGAAAAGACCTCTAAGACCATCAGATCCAACCGTCAACCCAACACTGCCATGACCACTAGACCACATCCCAAAGTGCCATGTCTATACCATGATCCAGATATTTGTGGTGGCTTCAGGTGTCTCCTCACAGGCCCTCTCCTCTGAGGGACATCTCTCCAGCCTGGGGTGGCCTTGGTCTGTGCTCACCATTACCCCTGCCAGGCTATGCTGGGAGGAGACACTGCACCACCCACTGATGGGACAGTGTGGGCAGTTGGCTTTAGTTCTCCTCCCTTGTTCTCCCAATTTTATTCTCATTTTATGGTGGCAAAATTCCCTTTGCACTCCAGAGGGGAGGTTTCTATGAGAACTCATGACAATGGCAACCAAATTTTTAAAACTTCTCAGTTTTTAAGAATCCAAGATTAAACCAAAAGTCTGGTGAGACCTTGGCCTGGATGACCAAGTCACAGCTGATGTCTTGGAAACTTTACATGAGGACTCCCGTGACTTCCATTTGAAGCTTGTTACCCTCTGATAGAATCATAGAATGGTTTGGGTTGGAAGGCACCTCCAAAGGTCATCTTGTCCAACCTCCCTACACAAGCAGGGACATCTCTACCTAGGGCAGGTTGCTCAGAGCCCCATCAAGCCTGACCTTGAATGTCTCCATGGATGGGGCCTCCACCACCTCTCCCTGGAGAGGCAAGAGATGTCATATGTCCGTGGCATAAGTCCCATGCCCACTGATTCATGGGGGCAAAGGCTCCCTCTGACCCACCAAAACACCTTAGACCACTCTCCATCAACCTTTGATCATGTCCTGGACCACGCTGGGAAGATGTGGCTGTTGGTAGGACCCTTTGGCCACCCTCAGCTTCAGCAGGTTCCTGAGGCCAAGCTGCATTTCTAAGCACTCAGTGCAGCTCACTGCATTTTCACATAAATATCCATGGGATCTTGTCTGTTAAAATCTCATCTATTTGAGCATATAATTTTCCCGGAGTCAGAATCTATTAGTGAAATCTCAGCCCGTGTGACAAGATAACAGAATCCTCAAATTAAATAGGGTTCCCACAATTACAGCTTCCCCCTTTCTTCCCCAGAATTAACACCATAAACGCTGCTGTCAGGAGAGATAAGATCTGAATTCTCTCCTGACAAGGCAAATGTTATCAGAGATCAGTTAATTACACGCTGGATTTCAACAGAGGCAACTGAACCCCCCGTGGGGTAGTGGGAGAACTGCTGCCTTGCCACCAGCTTCTCCCTGGGCCACCAGCAACACTCCCCTCAGCCACCACCACGCTGAGGGAATGGGATCCACATTCCCTGCCTGGCTTTAGATCTTTCTCCAGGCTAAAAGAGGAGTCCCACAGCAGGTTGATGATATTGAGGGCATGGACCTGTTGGAGCAGGTCCAGAGGAAGCCTTGAAAATGATGAGAGGGATGGAACCCCTCTGCTAGGAGGCCAGGCTGAGAGAGTTGGAGTTGTTCAGCCTGGGGAAGAGAAGGCTCCAGGGAGACCTCAGAGCAGCCTTCCAATACTTAGAGATGGCCTACAAGAAAGGTGGAGAGGGTTTTTTACAAGGGCATGTAGTGGTAGGAAAAAGGGTTAATGGTTTTGAACTGGAAGAGTAGATTTAGATTGGAAACGAGGAGGAAATTCTTTACCCTGAGGGTGGGGAGACCCTGGCACAGGTTGCCCAGGGGGGTTGTGGATGCTCCATCCCTGGATGTGTTCAAGACCAGGTTGGATGGGGCCTCGAGCAACCTGCTCTAGTGGGAGGTGTCCCTGCCCATGGCAGGGGGATGGAACGAGATGATCTTTAAGGTCTCTTCCATCCCAAATCATTCTATGAATCTATGAAGAGATGGAGGATGTTTCAGGTGTTACCTGCAGGAAGACACTTGCAAGGGGAAGAGAAAACCTGTTGGTTTTGTTGGAAAGGAGGATCTGCAAAGAGCTGTAGGGAGAAGCAGGAGCTCAGAGAGCAAAAAGACTTCAATGAGAGTTGGGCACTGATGCTCAACAGGGGTCTTGTCCCAAGGTAGAAGGTCCTTGGTTGCCTTTGCTCCCTTTGCTGTAAGACCTGAAGCACAAATTCAGGCAGATTGTCCATTGCATTTAATTTTTACACCTAAATATTAAGAGCTGTCAACCCCAGTTGTTGTACTACCCATAGCTAGAAACAAGGGCCACATTCAGAGAATTATATGAAAAATCAGAGTTTGTAGATTGTGAGGATGGACAGTTAAGAATCACAGAATCAAAGAATCATTTAGGTTGGAAAAGACCTCCAGGATCATCAAGTCCAACCTTCATCCAACATCTCCCTGATCCCCAGACCATGTCCCAAAGCCCCACATCTACTCGTCTGTTGAACCCCTCCAGGGATGGTGACTCCAGCACCTCCCTGGGCAGCCTGTTCACTCTTTCATGTTCATTCCTTCAAGGTAACTACTGAATTATTTATTTTTTTGCCTAAACTCAAATACCACAGATGGTGGGTGACTGCAGCCCATGACAGGGATCACACCAGCTAAGGATAGAGCCCAAATCATCTCGTCTTGCTGGACACCGGCATTGTTGGAACCACCCTTCTTGCCAAAGTCATGCCTGTCTCTTCCAGCTCTTCTCTTCCCCGTTGTGTTTCTCTCTGTCCTGCCAACATCTGCAGGGTGCTCAGCGAGTGGCAGGGTTTACTCAACCTCTGATAACTCCAGTCTGGCCTAACAAAGAAGTAAATGCACAATGACATCTCTTGCACAAAGAGCTGTCATAAAGTGCGGCTGGCAAGCCAAGTGCTATAAATGCTCTTTCGATTAAGTGCCTCATTGAGGTAAGTTGATGATGCTCCATTAGGCTGAAGTGATAGACTTCTAGTTCTTGACACACGAGAGGGGAGAGGGAGCCGGTGCTGGAGCAGCCAGCATGATGCTCTTGCTTTCTCTACTCTCCTGCAATCCTCTTCACCCTCGGCTGATCTCAGCGCAGCTTTCCCATGTCTGCACCGGGGAAGGCTCTTTATGCCCCACCATCCTCAGTAGGGCTCAGGGCTGGACGCTCAGCACCCTTGCTGGGCTCCCTGAAGGGTAGAAACATGTTGGATAGAAGGACAGAAATACATTGTCCTGGGGTGGATTAGAAGGGGTGTGGTTAGTAGATGGAGAGAGGTTCTCCTGCCCCTCTACTCTGCCCTGGGGAGACCCCAGCTGGGATATTGTGTCCAGTTCTGGGCCCCTCAGCTCAAGAAGGACACGGAACTGCTGGAGAGAGTCCAGC
>VYZX01014773.1:18254-29229 GCA_013401335.1 Brachypteracias leptosomus
CCCCTCTACTCTGCCCTGGGGAGACCCCAGCTGGGATATTGTGTCCAGTTCTGGGCCCCTCAGCTCAAGAAGGACACAGAACTGCTGGAGAGAGTCCAGCACAGAGCCACAGAGATGCTGAAGGGAGTGGAACATCTCCCTGCTGAGGAAAGGCTGAGGGAGCTGGGGCTCTTTAGCTTGGAGAAGAGGAGACTGAGGGGTGACCTCAGTAATGGTTATCAATATGTAAAGGGAGAGTGTCAGGAGGATGGAGCCAGGCTCTGCTCAGGGACATCCAGTGACAGGACAAGGGGCAATGGGTGCAAGCTGGACCAGAGGAGGTTCCACATCAATAGGAGAAGAAACTTCTTCCTGGTGAGGGTGCCAGACACTGGCCCAGGCTGCCCAGGGAGGTTGTGGAGTCTCCTTCTCTGGAGGTGTTTAAACCCAACCTGGACGTGTTCCTGTGTGACCTGCTCTGGGTGACCCTGCTCTGGCAGGGGGGTTGGATGAGATGATCTTTGAGGTCCCTCCCAACCCCTGACATTCCATGATTCCATGATTCTTGGCGAGTTGGTGGCTCCGAGGGATACGTGAGGAACCATCACCTCTGCTTTAGAATGATGCATTTTCCTCTGAGGGGTTAGACACAGCCAGAAAAAAGCAGCTCTTAATTGCAGAGAAAAACACAGGGATGGGAATGTAAAAACAAACTCAGGTTTGATTTGCTTGCAGAAAGCAGAGGAGGGAGGTCACTGTCAGGAATAACTTGGAAATCCATTCCCTGAGCAGCCTGCCCAGAATTTACACCAAACCCTCTAAGCACACCCTCCGACAGGACTTCCATCATGTCAAACTTGTCAAAAGCGGGTAATGCAGATGAAACACTTTAAAAGAATCTCATTTTCAGGACAAGCTGATCACTCTTTTCCTTGAAAATAAAGCCCTTGTAAAAGATCTTAATTTAAGCAGTCAAAGATTAAGCTGCCCAGGATGATTGCCTGCTTCTGCTGGCGAATTTACTGGCATTTAGCAAGTAGCACGAGGCTGCTAATGGTGTGTCACTGCTTCTGAGACACACCAGGCTGAGAAATAGCAATTAGGGGACAAAAAGGAGACCACAGGGCAGGCTGGGCTGGAGATGGTGCCCCCCAAAGTTAGACTCTTGCAAAAAAATAGAGGCATGTCCCAGTTTTGCTGAGGGCAAGAGTGTGGTGCTGCGGTTGGACACTGACGCTGGTGAGATTCACCCTTCTGGAAGAAGCTATTTTGGAGATGATAATTGTGTGACTAGAGGACATAAGGCTTGGAGATGGCTAGAGTGGAGTTAATGGCCATATGGGGGGATTTCATGGTCATATGGGAGGGTTTCATGGCCATATGGGGAGGCCTATGTAAAGGTGGGGGAAGGTCTATTCAAAAGGGTTTGTAATGATAGGACAAGGCGTGATGGTTTTAAGTTAGGAAAGGAGAGATTTAGGTTGGATATTAGAAAAAAGTTCTTTAATCTGAGGGTGATAGATCAGTGGAATGGGCTGCCCAGAGAGGTGGTGGAGGCCCCATCCCTGGAGACATTCAAGGTCAGGTTTGATGGGGCTCTGAGCAGCCTGCCCTAGGTAGAGATGTCCCTGCTGGTGTAGGGAGGTTGGACAAGATGATCTCTAGAGGTCCCTTCCAGTCTGAAACATTCTATGATCTAATGGCCTTCTGAACTAATCTTCACCTGTAGAGGAGGACATTGGTCCTTAGAGGTAACAGAGTCCAGCATGACCTTGTCATATCCTATCATGTCTTTGTCCTGCTCCCCAACATTTAATGCTCCCAGTCTAGAAGACAAATTGAAGATATTCTCTCCTGACCAGTTGAGGAGACACTTGAGCAATAGCCAAGTTAGTGCTGGTCCAAGTGGAGAAGGCCCATTTATTTCAAGAAGGGTGTAATGTCACTGCAGACCTGGAAGGGGGGAAGGTGGTATGAAAGGTGAAAGCAGAGGGATAAAAGGAGTAGTCAGAGGAAGAACTCAAGCGAACAAACCCCATTTCCCTGAGGTATTGGAGCTCCTGGTCAACCCAAGTATCAGCAAGCAGCAGGAGGCCTTATTTATGTATTATTTATTTTGGGCTTATAAAGAAACATTCCCTTGTTTGGTAGTTTCTGTTTTATGCTGTTTTCTTTTCTTTTCCTTGTATCCATTTAATTATTTAAAAAAAAATGGGGTCTTTTTTTGGTGGGGGGGAGGGAACCTTAACAGAGCCACTCTCCTTTTGCTTTTTCAGACATGACTTCAAGGCAGCCCCTGCCAGTGGGGAACTCGGGTAGCCTGGGGCTGGCAGCAGCCTCTGCCTGGCCCCTGCTCCCCCCCTTGCCCCAGCTCTGATCTCCCCGTGCTTTGTATCACAGCCTCAACACCAAGGGACACACTTTGTGCTGCTGATGTGGGAGAGGTAGAGCCGAGCATGTTGCTGGCTGTCCCTGGAGGAAAACTTTTCATTATTGATGTGGAAAGTGGAAAATAAAATAGACTATTACACTTTTTTATCTTCAGGGAACATTTTTTTTTTCTCCCCATCCCCTCCCTTCAGATATGAAATCTGAATTCAGAGAATCATTCTGAGTACAATGAAGAGAAGTCAATTCCAAGAGCAGCAGGCACATTTTTGTACAGTGCAGTTGACTTGCAACATGTCTCTCCCATGTATGCTTTTATTATTCCCTGACAATCCCAGAGACAGGATGTCTTGTACCTGCAGAGCCACAGCTGTGCTGCTCTTTACACTCATTAAACCTGCTTTTGAAGCCCTAAGAAAAACTCAACTCCTCAAGTTCAGGCAGGCCCAAAGAAACGGCACAGAAAGGAACTTAAACAACATCCCCACAAGCCAAAAGAAGCTCAAAGGACAGTGGGTGAAGCAAAGTTTTTAAGGCTTTTTAAGGGTCTCAGAACTGCTCTCTGCTGCGCCACATGAGGAGGAGGCATCAGCCCCTGCTTTGCAGATGGCAAAGCCCTTGGACATCTGTGCACAGCTGGCAGGCAGCGGTGCCCGCCTCTGCCAGCCAGCTGGCCAAGTGGAAAATGGCCATTTGTAGGTACAAGCCCTTTGATTTTCCACTGGGAAAAGAGCAGAGGCAGCCAGAGATGGGAACGTAAATCAGAGCTCAGACACGCGTCCAAGAAAGCTTCCAGATCAACATTGAAAGGAGTGAGCTAGTAAAGGCAGAACGTGCTCCCTCTCTATCCATCAGCCCTGCACATGGCTGCTTATCTCATCTATCTGCTATCTCCTCCCAGGCTTCTCTCTTTTCAAATCTCCAGCACCATCTAGCCCCCTAATCATTTTTCTGTGTTCCAGTCTTGCTTCTACAAGGGAAGAATCAGGGCATTTGGCACCCAATGTTTAGACCTCTTTTCACTATTCACTCACATATAGGAAGCTTGGGAGTGAAATTAGGATAAGAGATGCTAATACTGTGTTCTATCTTAGATTGGGTATTAGGAAGAAGTTTTTTACTGACAGAGTGGTCAGGCACTGGCCCAGGCTGCCCAGGGAGGAGGTGGAATCACCATCCCTGGAGGGGTTCAACAGACGAGTAGATGTGGTGCCTTGGAGACATGGTCTGGGTGTCAGGGAGATGTTGGATGAAAGTTGGACTTGATGATCCTAGAGGTCTTTTCCAACCTAAATTCTATCCACTGCTGGTGGAGTTCACTGCAATCCCCTGGGAAAGACTTGGCACCCTGGTAGCTCCAGGTAAGAAGCTGCTGGCATTCTCCTGTTTGCTTTAGTATTGTGGAATTCAGAAGAAGAAACATTTGGATGCCATTGAGAAGGTCAACACACCGTTAAATGTCAGCGTTGGCTGGAACAGCTACAGCTGCTTTAGCCTTCTGGAAAAACCACCCTTGGTGTCATTGCTGCTGTCCCTTCACTACACTCAGGAGTGATGTAAGAGCAGAGAAAAAATGCCTGAAAACTGCCTCGAAAGTGGAGGGTTACATGAAGCTAGCAGGCAGCTTTCATTTCACACAGTTTGCCTCTGCCCACCGGGCCAGGGATTTGTAGCTGAAATGCCATCTGTACTTTGTAGGCTCTTATCTCTCCGGTGTGCTGAGATAGCACCTCATTACCATAGTATCGGAGCATCTCGCTCCCGGTGATGTATTCATCCTCGTGGCAAGCCTGGGGAGAGGTGAGTGTTATTATCTTCCTTGTACACACGGGGAAGGCTCCACGATGGCCCAGATCCCCACTTGGAGGTGCAGGGATACAAAGGGCAAGAGCTATTTATGAAAAATGTAGGAGTTTGTAGGGAGATGGGCATGAAATTCATCTCACTTTGTGGCAGAAGTCCACCGTCGAGCTGTGGAGATGGTTGGCAGAGTCATAGCATCAATCATAGAATGGTTTGGGTTGGAAGGGACTTCAAAGATCATCTAGCTCAACCCCCCTGCATGGGCAGGGACACCTCCCACTAGAGCAGGTTGCTCAAGGCCCCATCCAACCTGGTCTTGAACACCTCCAGGGATGGAGCATCCACTGGGCAACCTGGGCCAGTGTCTCACCACCCTCAGAGTGAAGAATTTCCTTCTAATTTCCAATCTAAATCTCCCCTCTTCCAGTTTGAACCCACTCCCCCTTGTCCTATCACTACAGGCCTTTGTAAAAAGTCCCTCTCCAGCTTTCTTGTAGCCCCCTTCAGACAGTGAAAGGCTGCAATAAGGTCCCCTGGAAAGTCTCCAAAAATCCTTTTGTACTTGGAGAGAAAGCAGCACGTCCAAGGTGAGGACCATCTCAGCCAGTTGAATTACCTAAACCAGCCCTAGAGGTCCCTCCTCATGCTCTGGTGTTGCCAGGACCATCTTCCTGCAAGTGCTTTTGGGCACTATTTCAACACAAGAGTAGCCAAGGACAAGGTATGTGAGTGTGGGTAGGAGTTTGTTTGTGTGTGTTGGGTATTGACATGGGAACCTTGATGTCATTCAGGCAAGCTTGCCCAGGCAGCAAACTTCACATTTATGTGCAAATGAGGAGCCAGGCACACTGAACTGGAGGGAGAGGATGCTAATGAATGTTCTTCTAGGCTTTAAGGAAAAGATATTGCCCAACGCTGTGGAAAATTAAAATTTGTTTCTAATATGTATGGTAAATTTAATGCTAAAGACCAAAGATAAATGGGAAGGGAGTTTAATCCGAGCTGACCCCATTTCTGCTGGAATGTCATTTGCTATGGTTTTTGCTCCCTCTCAGAAAGCAAGACACACACTAATTAGTTCTTGCATTCTGCACATAAATTACTGCTCCCAAACATTTAAAGGAGAGAGTGAGGGATGCTGGGAAAGGTGCTAAGGGAACTGTCCTGTGTCCACAGAGTTTGTATATGATCATAAATCAAAGGACTGATGCTGTCAGGAGAAAGTCTCTTGGCCTCTGAGTGTTCACCTGCTTGCTGAGGTCACTACCGTGAGATGTGGTGGCATTAGGATGAATGGGATTAAATTCACTTCAGGATGAAAGGATCTTCTTGGAGAAGAAAAGAAAGATCCTTGAAAAGAAGGATCCTTGAAAGAGGATCTGCAGTGTACAGGGCTTGGCTGGTCTTAGTGTTCCTTGAGATGGACTCAACCTTCAGCTTTCTCAAGACCCAACATCCTGCCCTCATATAGAAAGATCCTTTTTTGCATTAAACTGTATGATCACACCAACTGATCCAGCTATCTCAAAAGATGGCTTGCAAAAAACCCCTTGCCAAGCCAAAGGTGCAAGCAGAGGACCCCTTCTAGCCTTCATTCTTAGAGGAACAGCTTCAGAAATGAAAAGACTTATGGAAATTCCCTAGGAAAAATAAAAAAAATCAGAGCTTGAGCTTTATCTTCCTTAAGTAGTTCCCTGTGAGGCTTCAGAAAGCTTTTCCACCACGCTGGGTTTGCAGAGCCACGGGACAGGTTCCCCTGCAGGCACTGAACTTGCACAGCTCAGTAAAATGCTCCAGCTGAACTCTGAAGAGCATCACTAGCATGGATGCACCACGTCCAAAGCAGCGTGCCCAGCACTGACCCACCCCATCTGTCACACCGACCTTCGCCCACCACGTCACTTGTCACCAGCTCAGCCCTCCCCGGCCGGCGGATGGAAATGAGCCTGTCTGCAGCTGATGGGAGCTCAGCACAAACTCATCAGCAGCTGATCAAAGTTGAGAGTTCAGATGAAAGGCCTGAAAACTTGTCTCAGGGTGGTTTGGGGCCCTTCGTGCCCTGTCAGTGGAATTTCATTAGCTTGGAAGGATGACAGGTTATAATCAACCTGTCCGAGTTTTTAATCTGTGCTGCAGATTTGGAATTTTATTTTATCCTTTGCTTTATTTGAACTGTGACTGTGCCCTGCAGAAGACAAGACTCCCTAACTGGCTTCTTCCAGGCAACTGGAAACGTTCCTCATGCAGCCAGCCAAGAATTCATGTGCTCAAATATCAGTGCCCAGGAGAGAGATGTTAAGGGAAGGTGGTTCATCAGCAAGGGTTAATTACTCTTTGTTGGACTACCTAAGAGGAATGGATTTAACCAGCCAGGCTAATTATGTTTGCAGCAGCTCCAAACTGTAAGTTTGATTTGGCCCCTGATGGAGAACTTATCACTTCAGCACCTAGAAAATGGTCAGTTGTGCTTGGTAAGGATTGTCTCCCAGGAGACCCATCAGCTGCAGCACAAAGCCCCTCGCCCTGTCTCTACAAACCCTCATCAATAGTTCTTTCACTGCCTTCGTATAGGCCCCTTTCAGGTATTGGAAGGCCAAAATAAGGTCTCCCTGGAGCCTTCTCTTCTCCCGGCTGAACAAGCCCAATTCTCTCAGCCTGTCTTCATAAGAGAGGTGTTCCAGCCCTCTCATCATCTTTGCAGCTCTCCTCTGGACACACTCCAACAGGTCCACATCCTTCTTGTGTTGGGAGGCTCCAAAGCTGGACACGGAGCTCCAAGTGAGGTCTCACCAGGGGCACCAGTCGAGGGGCAGAATTACCTCTGACTTGTCTTCACCCAACAGACACCTCCTACCTCGTTGAGATGAGTGTGTTGGGGAGAACTGGGGGCTGACGGGAGCAACCAAGCTCCAGCTGCCCATGGGTCAGAGCTGCCTTTGCTCCGTGCCAGTCGCTCTCGGTGTCCCGGTGAGCAGAGCCAGCTCTCGGGGCTGCAGCTTTGCGGGCGATGATCTGGAACTGTCCATCAGCATTAGACAACTTTGCTTTCCAAACCCAGCCTGACAGAAGTGTTTTGTTCCAGGGGGTGAGGAGATGATCTGAGAGGACATCTCCCCAGGCCACCTCGGGGGCTCGGCGCAGCCTTGCCCATTCCTGGCATGGTGCGGGTGGATTGTGCTCTATGCAAATGGAAGTGAATAATTCAGCATCTTCCCCTTCCTGGGTGGAAGATGCTCGTTGGGGTGGTGGGGTGGGGAGAGGATCTCTAGATCTATCAGGCCACCACTTCAAACCGTGGAGAGAGCAGAGGAAACCAGCACGGCCCTATAGAGTTTTTACACTGGTATAATTACCTCTTCTGAGCATGTGGGATATTTTTAGCCCGTGTGCCTGAGGAAATTAAGCTCATATGATCATGTAATGAATGCGTGTGCATTTCTGTGTGTTTATTCTGACCTTAATAATTTTTGAACCCATCGGCGGGTTCAAGTAGACTTGATGGAGGAGGAAAGCAGCCTCACATACAATTAAGTTTTTAGACATACTGCGAAACCAGTGGTCAGGTAGAGGAGAGAAAGTCCATAAATGCTCCCAATCAGCACCCCTTGTCTGAACGACAGGCCATGGCGTGGGCTTCCACCTTCTCAAACATCAAAGACTCCACACCAGGGGGGAGAGAATTTAGAGAAACCCATTGAAACGGCAGGAAAAGATTTGATCGGAGCTCGCAACCGAGCATGAAATGCAGATCTTAAGGAAACAGGGTTTTTTTTCATTCCTGGTGCTGATGGGACTGCATATTAACTGCCTATTAGTTGGCTCAGCACAAAGGCAAGCGTGGCTTTGGTTGGGAGGTATGAAGTCGTTTCCAGTAACAGCTTGTTCCTCTTCCCCACATAAGTGCACTTATGTCAGCGAGGCTGTTTGCTGCACTCGGGGAGTTAATGCTGCTCCCACTTTGGGGGCATAAACAGGGCTTAAAAGCCCTGAGTATTTCACAGGGAGATTTCTGCGCCGGGGTAAACCGACCCAGCTGTCAGATTTGGGTCTCTGCTGTACTTAAAGTGACACGGATTAGGGCCAGGGAAGGGAGTTCTCATGGCAAATCCTCTGCGTTGCTCTTTGGCGCAGACAGCGAGAGAGCTGCGCTGATCTCTGCAGCTGAGGGGGCTCAGCTCCCAGCAGGGACCTCCTGAGTCCAGCCTCCAACCCCACTGCCCATGGCCATGCTTCTTTTTTCTCTCACATCTTTTCAAGGTGGGGGTACCCCATCCTTTTTGCCCAGAGGACCCCCACATTTTGTAATGAGCAGTGGGGTGTCTGTACCCCTCCCCTCCACCCCCAGCATCCTGGCTTCCCCCCCCTGTTTCTTCTGCAGAGAGACACCCGTGGTGATTAACGTGTTCTTCAAACACACACGGGGGGGCATTCTTAAAATTAATGTGGTCTTAATTCCATTTAGCATAATTCACATCGGGGTTTAATGTGGTTTAGCAAATCCACTGGAAATTTCAGGCTTTTGCTTCATTCAGATTCATTTTCCAGACAGCCCCTACGTGGACGAGCCTTTGGAGAAGCCTGGCAGCAGCCAAGGGCTGGCACGTGTGGCTCACAGGGACAAACAGGTTGGAATTGGCCAAGATGGGGTTTGTTTCCCCTTTTCCATGCCATGGTCCACACTCCCAGCTAAATGCTGGGCAGGCGACCACACAGCTGCACACAATCCCTCCCAGCCTCACAGCCCATTAAAGCACCAGCCGTTGCTTGAGACAACAGGGTCACACAGCTGCCCCCAACCCCCACCGAGCAGCTGGGGTGTGGGAAATGCTGCTGCAGTCCCAGCGAGGCAGGAGGAGCTGCCAGGCAAAGCCACCAGAGCTCCGAGGTGGAGGAGCTGCCATAAAATCCAGTGCCAGAAAGGATTTCACAGGGAGATGCTCCAGACCCCAGCCTGGAAACGGGGGCATCTCCAAAGAAACAAGCCCCCACTGCAGGGCAGGGCTTTTCCCAAGGCTCACATATGTCTGCAAGATGATCAGCGATACCTTGAGAGAACGGCTTTAATTAACAGCTCTGTAAGCCTGTGTTAGCACAGCACCAGCAGAAGAGCTGGAGATCCCATAAACACATCTCTTCCCACCAGCCTGCCAGCTTCTAGCAGCTGGAATGAAACTGGTGCCAACACAATGATGCTGAGATCGTTCAAGCTCTCCCGGACAATAGGGTTGGATCTCAAGGGTCTCTTTGCTGTAAACAAGCTGGGTGAAAAACAACAGGAAATATTGAGGAATAATCTCCTCGTGAAGAAAACCCCGCTCGGCTAAAACGGGCCCCAGGGAGTCAGGGCAGATGGTTCTGTTCATCCTCTGCAGGGTTTTTAAGCTAACACAACCCGAGCCTGGGGCTGTGATGTGTGGAGATGGGCTGAGCACTGGTGGCTTCCAGTGGGAAGACAAAAAAAAAGCTTCTCCAGATGCCTGGAACTCTGGAAACACCACCTTGAATGAGCTGGGGCTCATAATGAGGCAATAGTGGCTGTCCCACACCATGCCAGGAGTTGCTAGTTGATTAATTGCTCTTGCTAAGTTGATTAATTACAAGGCCCAAGTGACTAAGTGTGGAAGCTGAAGCAGAGACAAGACTGTGTTCAAGACAAACACCAACCTGGTTGTCTAATGCAATGGGTAAGGTGGGATCTGCAGGCAAAACCCATTTGTTTTACTGGAGAGGCAGAAAGGATCAGGTGTTGGACCAGGCTGCTCAGGGAGGGGGTGGAGTCACCATCCCTGGAGGTGCTCAAAAAAAGAGTAGATGTGGTGCTTTGAGACATGGTCTAGGGAAATGTCGGGATGAAGGTTGGACTTGATGATCCTAGAGGTCCTTTCCAACATAAATGATTCTATGGTTCTATTAGGAACTGCATGAGCCAGAGAGGAGCAGTGCTTGAGGTAACCCAACATGAGCATGGGAGAAGAGATCCAGGGGTGGTGGTTGTCTTGTAGGACCTTCAGGCTCGATGGGGCTCTGAGCAACCCGACCTAGTTAGAGACATCCCTGCTTATTGTAGAGGGGTTGGACTAGATGACCTTTGGAGATCCCTTCCAACCCAAACCTTTCTATGATTCTATGACCTGCCAGAGTGACCAGATGCTCAGATGAAGACACAGGACACTGGATACTCATTAGCAGTATTGTTTTCTGGGTGAAATTGTGGGTGTATTGCAGCTTGTTGGGTCCTTGGAAGTGCTGGGATAAGGCCAAGGTGCTCAGAGGTTCAGTTGCTTTGAATTAAGCTGGAAAAGATCATAAAAAAAGAAGAGAGAGGAAGTCCTGGGCTTTGACATTCACCACGTAGGTATTTGCTCCTCCAGGTGAAGAGTTTTGCTCCTATCAGGTTTATTAATCATTCCTGAAATGTTGTTTTCTTTGTTTTCTCCAAGGTCAAACTCTAAATGACAAATGTTGTTGCGAAATGTAACGTGAAAAATTCATTTTGAAAAAATACAAAACAAATGTAATTTTTGGAACCTGTCCAGCATTTCAATCTGTCAGAGCAGTGGAAGCCACCCTGATCTGAATTCACTGAAGAGTTTCCATCCTTAAGGCCATTTGTAAATAAATAGCAAATTGTTGTCTGCTGCCTCTACCATGTCCTACTTAAAAGCTCCTGAAGTTGGGGAAGATCTTCACCACATGGTCTCAGGCAGCTTCTATGGTGCCCATAAGTTAGATGTGCAATTCCCACCGGTGATTTAGGTCCATCTACATCATCCCTTCCTACATCCCAGCTTCATAGAATCATAGA
>VYZX01014779.1:9627-21093 GCA_013401335.1 Brachypteracias leptosomus
GATGCCTCCCTGTGGCACTATTTTAACTCCTCTTTTTTTTTTTTTTTCTTTTTTCTGTCTCCAGACTCAAGGTATCATAAACTATGATAATATCAGCAGATACAGATTTAGGTTTTGAAGACTACAAATTGACTCTTGTACTCAGGTTCCTCTGCAAGACAAATAACTGATAGTAATACAACCATAAAAGCTGGAAAAATGTAGTTTAAAAAAACACCCAACCCAGCCCCTAAATTATAGTGAATCTGCAAGAGGCCCCTAATTTCATGATCGTACCTGCGCTGCCAAGAATGTAAAGAATCATTGGTTCTTGACATCATTCTCTTGCCAAAGGGCAATTACCTCTTCTGTATGCATTGCCTTAATCATGTCAAGTTGTGTCCCATAAATTTGCATGTCTCCCAAGGAAGCACAGTGCATTGCCAGCAGCCTGATAGGCCAGATCAAAACAATTTCCTAATGTATGTTTACATCAGCTTTGGCTCCTGAGCTGCTTTTACTCTAGCAGTTCTGCAAAACAGAGCAAATTCCCTCCCTCTAAACTGTGTTGCATCAGGGACAAGAGGCAGAAAAAGCAGAATATAGATGGATACGTTGTCCTCACCAGAATTGGGCAAGGCTTTCTAGATTAATGAACTGCAAATCAGCTACACAAATGAAACCACACGCTAGATATAAACACAGTCCTCCGAGATGGGCTTGTTGTCACAGTCGGAGAGGGAGAAAGATAGAGGGAGGGAGTGTGCGCGCATATGTGTGATGGGGGGTGTAATGAATGCCAGCTCCCCTCCCAACTCTCTGGGATACTCGAGGATGACAAACTCTCCGAGGAACAATTCCTTTGACTGATTCGTTGAGGAAAGGAAACTTGTCATGCTGCCAAGAATAAAACTGCTTCTGGGCTTAGTTTTGAATTTTATAAAGTGAATAAGTGAAAAACGTATACACACTCACTTCAGACCCAAGTCATAAATAATTAAAAGAATATATAATTGTACCCAGTTTTCCCCTCAAGCTCAACCAGCAAAGATATCTTCTGTCCATGTAACAGGGTTCTTCATGTTTTTTTCAGAAACTGTAAAAAGTGAACTGAACCGAGTATCTCTGAATTCATACTGCCTGAAAGTAAGAATAACAGCCTGACCATCAGAACACACAGAAATGCAAATAGAAGGTGCAGAGTTTTTGATTACACTAAGTATTTTCCTGGTGTGATCCATCTATATTTGATACTGGATTCAGACCAAATTATGATAAAAATGATATTATTACCACAGCATTACGATAGACATTAAGCTGATACTGCAAATGGCAAAGATCAGACATTTTTTACATGGCACAGTAAGATAAGAGTGTTCACCATGTCAAAAATACCTATGCAGACAGAAGTTGCCTGTGCCTCTGTGTAACTATTTCCTTTTTCTGAGATAGGCAGACTTTCTTGTACAAATTAAGGAATGTGAGTTAACAAGATACAGCCACACGTTTGTCTGTAATTCTACTGGTGCATTGGAATTGTCTCATGATATTTATCAGGAAGAGGTAGATGCAAGAGATCTCCTATTGCTGGGTTTTTTTCCACATTATTCCCATAGAAATGAAATTTAGGATTAATATTTATTTTTCTTGAGAGGATAATAGTAAATACGGTATCAATAGCAATGTATTTAGTACCTTTCACTTGCAGATAGAGAAATCTTATTGAAGTATTAATGAAGACCATCAATAACTTCTGTAAACAAGGTAATCATTATATCACACCCCACACACACAAATGCACACATGAAGATTCTTATGGCTAACAAGTTGGCTTTTGCTTTCTCTCAGACCGGTATGGCTGTTTGTACCCAACAAACTGTGATGCGCTCTGATAGGAAAAATATATTAAAAATATACACAAACAGGATTAGTAGATTCTCTTTTGTATGTAGGTCATAGCTATGTCCTTGAAATGGCAAAGGTCTGGGGTTTGGTTTGACTGTTATGAAAGATGTGCATTCTTTGTATTTTTGGACTTCTCTTGCTGAATTCCAAACACAAGATCTTCACTTACACCTGACTTAGACCTTGAGTTCAACAATGAGGTATTTGTTGAGAGAGAGAAAAAGGCAAAACATTAGGGAGGAGCTCTAGGAGATGTCAAGTAGCTCAGGGAGGTCTGGGAGAAAATACACAAGGACACAGAAGGACTGTGGTGAGGGTCACTTTCTGATTTACCCCATGATATGCAAAGAGGATGCAACTATGAAACTCAGCTCACTACACTAGTGTGACAACTGACTCCAATAGAATGGCTTTGAAGAGGTGACGATGTACCTGATGGGACTATCAGAAGTGAGGCAGAATAATATGCACTACCTACTACCTGTCCACATGCCTGAAAACTACTCTCTGTAATGTGTTGCTCTTATCGTTTTGTATCAAAAAAGGGGCAAAATAAAGTTGGAAACCCCCAGTACTCGTACTTTCTGTAAAGGGAGAAAGGCAAGGAGGAATTCTATACAAATGCAGTCTCTACATCCAACCCCACAGAGACAGGCTTTCAAATGAGCGTTTTAAAATTCCAACATTTCTGAGCTGTTGTCTGAACCACTTGAAAGGGGGGCATTTTTCATCTAGTTGTTGGTTTGGGGTTTTTTTAGATTACTAGAAAATATTTTTCTAATAAGTAAAATGGGAAAAGACCACGAAAAAGGTGAATGTTTTGTATTCTGCTGCTTTTGATGACTACTTTCTATTTAAAGGTTAATTGTGAATTATGTCAGACCCAAAATTGTCCAACAGTCGATTTTTCCCATGTATAGGACAAAATTCATGCATTATTCCTTCAAGCCAAGCCTGTTCTCTTTGGTAAAGCTTTCATGTGAGAAACTGCTTGTATTTGCAATTGTCTGATGTTTAAAAGTAGAGTTGTTCAACATTCCCTGGTAGTTGGCTCTGACCTCTTGTTTGCTTGTTTTGTAGGTTACATTTGAACACTTGAGAGATTTCCAGCTATATTGTGCCACCCCGTGTAAGGGATGGGAAATTGCACAACTTTGCTGACCAGCATGACAGAAGTTTGGTGGTGGTGTCCTGCAGATGACATTTGTGCATTTTGAGGATTTTTATCAATGACTGAAGCACATTTAGAAGAGCATTCTAAGTAATTAATATGGGACTTAATTTTTCTTAAAACATTAATTTGCTGGAAAATTTTCAACCTTTTGACTTAATAAGTCATAGTGACCCTTTATTTATTACTGCTCTATTGAAAGACAAAGTTATCTATTGGGTAATAAAATGGTTCTCTACAGCATAATTTAATCTCATTTTTTACTTTATCTAACCCAGAATAGAACAGTACTGATGCAAAAATCTGTACTCCAACACTCTGCAAACTTAAGTTTGCTCATAAAATAAGGGGTGTTCAGGTATCAACCAGATAAATTCTGATCCATGTTAGCTGAGCAGCCATAAAAGGGAACTCCTCTTTTCTGTAATAATAATAATAATCAGATGTTCACTACTAAAAGCTGGGGTGCTACAGAAGTTCCAAAGTAGGTACACTAGCAACAATAAGTTTGGTGTGCGGCTGGGAGCAGACAGAAAAATATAATGTCGTTAAGCATGGAGCATTTGATCATCTTCTGTGACATTCTTACTTCCACAAAAACCAATGATGTTACAAAGGTGGCAAGATACAGTATTTTTCACCTTTTGCTGTTTCCCCTCCCTGTTTTACTGTATATCTTCTACCAGTAGTTACACACCCTTTCTTTATACTTAAGCTAGTTCTTGCTTTGCATTTGAAACTATCATCTGATAAACTTATGCTACATTAATGCCTGCTGAGCTCAGGCCATTTGGTAAATATATTTTTAATGTTCTAATTAATTTACCTTAATAATTGTGCTTTTTTCCCTGTTATTGATAGATTTTATCTTTGCTGGTTGTGGGTTTTTTTGTTTTCTGTTCTTCAGTAATAATTTTTTTTTTGCGTGTTTTCATCCGTCCATTTTGTGCCCTCTTATATCACTTTTTAATTCTTTCCACACTTCTTCTCCTCTGTCACATTTATTCCAAGTTCCTTCAATACCCTACAATAAAACAAACTTTATTGCTATGGTTGCATTGTTCACATTTGAGCAATACATTAGTTGTGATGAAGTTAATAGCTGTCCATATATTGTAACAATGAGTTAGTGGCAAGTTCTAAACCTCTGCCAGCAGCATCCTTCCATCTTGATCTCCTCCTCCTAGTAACATTGACTACCATTACCATTCTTAGGTATGTGAAAAAGACAAAAATGAGGTTTATCTAACTTCCGATTTATTGTGCATATGTAATATCACTACATGACATCATGAAAGACTGTATTTTGGATATCATATTTATACAACCGAAGTTGTAGTTTCAAATGATGTGGAGATTAAGGGGTTTTGCTCAATAACCCTGCTACCGCTGCCTCGCCGGTATGTAATATTGACGTTACCTGCTCTCTTTTAGCTTATGGAGAAGGTCCAACTCGCTTCTGACATTCATCTCTCTTTCCTGAGCACCTGAGGTGTCAGGCACTAGTCTAGTACACACAGCTTGCTGAGTGGACTTTATATTGCGGCCTGGGACTCGACCCTCGGTTATCATTCCTGTGACAAGCGGCTGCCCTGGGCCAGACGGGCAGNCGGTCGCTGCCCCAGCGGGCGCTCCCCGGGCGGCGGGCAGGAACCGCCTCGGCGCCCGGGCCGCCCCGGGAGCGGAGCCCCCCTCGGCCGAGCCCCCCTCGGCCGAGCCCGCGGCTTCCTCCGTGGAGTGCCGTGTACGGCTTCCGGGCGGCTCTGGGAGCGGCAGAGGGAAGGATTTTGAGCACGGAGATACTGGACTAGAAAAGCCCTTCCCCTGCCCCGCTTGGTCGCTGCTCGCACCAGAGCAACACGAACTTCAGCCTTATTTTCACTAATGAAGCTGGGGATTGTCTTCAATTACGGAGACTTTTTTTGGACACCTTTCTCTTGTGTAGCTGAATAATGAGTGGGATATGTTAGTGGAATAATTTTTTCTGATGTAAGTTTAGCAAATGCACAGTATAGGGGTATGTTGTGGAAGTTCGAGTGGCTTTCTAGCGCCTTTTGTTTTAGTTGTTCCTTATTTCCAGCTACTAATGTAGTACACTAAGTAGTAATTGATTATTTCTGGTTACCCTGTATGCATGTTTAAATCTTGCAAAGAATATCGATGGTATTTAGCTAGGGTATAAACATTTTTACTGTTGTCTGACAAGTTAGCATTTACCTTTAAATGAATCTCAGTAATTCAGAAATGCAGATCTTGCTGTTGTTCTGAGTTTAAAGTAGCATCCTTCGAGATGAAAGCAAGAGTGTGACCTGTTATTAATGGAAGGCCTTACATCGCCTCATTAGGAAGACTTGCAAGTAATAAAGTTTGGATGTCTGTCTTCTGGGAAATGTGTCTTGGGGTCGTGGTTACTGTGCCCACATGCTAAAAGCCCATGGGGTTATAAAAACATTTAGGACTTATAGTGAGCTGTACCGTGTGTGTGTACACCAGAAAATATCCCCATTCCTTACTTCTGCTAGCTGTAAAATCAAATATGTAAAAATACCTTTTTAATGGCACCTTTTTAATGCTTGGAACCTGTAATGCACTTAACTACCACACAGTTAATCTTTCTGTTGAAATGGTGAAGGTGAAGTGTAGAAAAAAAGTAGGCTAACCTTTTTTAAATTGACTTGGACTTTCTGAGGTAGAAACAAATGTTTTTCTTTGCTGATCAGGTGCATAGTTCAAGGGTGATCTCATCATTGCAGTTGGCTTGCAAAATAAACTTTATTCTACTTCAAATACTGAGATGCTGGTAAGGACTAAATATAGGTCTTTGTATTGGATAGGCAAATATGACCATAAAAATGCGTAACTCCTATTTATTTGTCTATTCTTCTGAAAACTCAAGGGTGAAAATCTAAAAATTAATTTTTGCAAGGGGTCTTTAACTCGTTAATAAAATTATCTCATGCATTCTGTTGTATCTTTTAATTTTTGTAAGTATCTGGGACAGATTAGAGCTTCTGTTTAGCTGTAAACTAAATCTTTAAAAGTGGCGATTTATAATAAGCTTCTTAATACTGTTGTATTTGGTATTCCAGCACCTACCAACTAAAACTCAGTATTAACTGAGGTTAAATTAAAGCTCAGTATTAACAAGAGAACTCTGAAAATTATTTCTCCTTCCAGGAGCAGGGATAAGAACACTGATGTTTGACGTCTGGTGCAAGCAGTAATATTCTTCACATGCAAACTTGATTTGACCTGGTGCTCTGGAAATGGGAATCCATTCCTTAACTGAAGTGGAAGTGCAGTTGATTTTAGTTATGTGTTCTCTTGTGAAACTTTTTTTCTTTTTGTAATATTGTAACTTGCCTGTTGAGATACTTAAAAACATAAAAGGCATTGTTGAGCACTGAGTTCCAGTGGCTCTAGTGAGAGCCACATGGCAATCCTGCATCAAGATGGTCCTTGATGTGAGGTTTCTGACCTTTAGATAGCTCCCAGTCTTCCATTTCTTTAAGTAAAATGTAAAATAATGAGCAATGAATGGAGAGTAAAAATGACCAGGCTTGCTCTTCTCAGAAACCATGGCTTTTTGAGTTGGCCATGAGTAGTACTAGAATCAGGTAGAACATAATTGCTTTTCTCTACATGACTAATAAATATTTGCGTTATTAGAATATACTACATTTTTCAAGTTAAGCTTTTAGGTCTTTGATTTACAGCTGAATTAAAAAGAGACTTTGGCATAGTGAAAATGGAAGATGTCAGCAGCTCTAGGAAGGCTACTCTAACCTCTGCTTTAGTTTATAAGCAGAAATAGTTGTTTTTCCCTGCATTGTAAGCATTTGTATTAGAAATGTAAAAATTACTCAGTAGTTAACTTTGAAGTCAGCAGTTTTCTAACTTTCTTGAGATTACCCATCTTCCTTAATTTCTCATTCTTCTAGTTGACAAATGATAGTGCTTTTGTACATGAGACTTTTAAGTTGAAATGTCCAAAACAGCTACTTAATCTGCATGTCAAGCAGGATGCTGAAAATCTGAATTCAAGATTATCTGATACTGAATTTGGAACTGGCCTTGTAAGTTTTTTGCAATTGTACTAGGTGGTATTTAGTGAATGACTGCTTTCAAATCTACCTTAGTGGAAGGTTGATGATGAGAAGTATGTTAAGTAGTCTGAGAAGTATTTTGTAAAAAGTGTCTTAAACTTTGATTACAACATGAGTAACTTCTAAACTGTCCCTGTCCTAGTGTATCAGATTTCTCTCAATGTAATGAAATACATGCAGGTAGGAGTTTCTTCTGCACTGAAATGCTGTACCTCTAAAATTAGCGGATGTTACGTGGTGTTTGGTATTCTTCAAAAGTGTGGTGAAGTCTTAGAGCAAACCCCTACTTTAAACTGTCTCGTGGGAAGCGTATTACGAATGCAGCACAGGCGAGCTCAAGAGGAGCATCTTCTAGCTACCAGCACAGTGATAGGGTTGGGTGGTGGTGGTGGTGTGTGTGGGGGAGTGTTACTGTCAGTTTTCATTTTTTCTTCTTCCCTTAAGAATAACGTAATCAGTTTAGATTTTCTTTTAGGTTTAGTGTCTGTTTACAGTGAACTGCATATTTGCATCCAACGGTCTGCTCCATACTGATTGTAATCACTGTATTCTCTTGACTGTATAGGGTATCTTGTGAAAATTCTCGTGCTTGATCTCAGTGTCCTGAAATAAATGCATAAAGAACTATGCACATATTCACTGTTACTACTGAACAAAATGCATTCTTATCTCCAGGCAAATATTTAAAATCTATTGTTGCAAACACTCAGCAGGTTGTATCCAGGAGAAACTGGATGCTGAGAATATAATAATCTTAATGAAAGAGAGGACATGTTTCATGAGGAATGTCATATGACTTAAGCAGCAAGAAACTGCTAGAAACAGCCTATTAGTCAAAAAGGACAAATAGAGGGAAAGCTGTGAGAACAGTTGCTGGGGTCAACTTCTTGGAGACTGTGTGCTCAGGCACTTACTGCCAGCAGCTGAGCAGTGCAAGCTCTGAACGATTCAAGCAAGGAGAGTCTGACCCTTAAAAGGAACTAGTCTGCTATCTTCTAGAAATTTTATTTCCATTTCGAGTGAGGGAATCAGGGAAACGTCAGTAGAATATGCTTGAATTTTGGTCACTAGTGTTTAATTGGTACTTCAGTTTTACAAAAAAAATCAGTCTTAATTTTTTTTATTAATCAGCTTGTGTAGTGTAGCTTTAAGCATTGCAGAAGGTTTTTAAGATAAGTCTGTGGTTGTAATCAGATCAGGAGAAGAGAAATTTGTTTGTCATGAAGGGCAATCCTACAGAACAATGAGTGTAACTTGTTTTGGTTTTGGCCATGTGAAAAATAAATTGTCTTTCTGGTTTAATTAGCAGTATGCTTGTATCCAGACTTTGTACTTACTGGTGTTCTGTGCTGATTACTTTTAAAAACACTGTTTCCTGTTTTAATTGGTGTTGACTTTCTTAACATCTGCATTAATAAATTTACTTATTCCCACCAGTCTTTAGAGCCAACGCAGCCGAGAGCTTCAACTGGACTTGTATGTCAGCAGAATGGTTTATTATGCTCCATTATTGGGGATTCCTTGTCACTGGTGATGGGTGAGCCTGAAAAAACACAGCTTTACTTGCACATCACAGGGTAAGTTCTCTGAAAATACTTTTCAGAAGTAGTTAGCTTTAAAGTGTGTGTGGGGTTTGGATTTTTTTGGTTGGTTGGGTTTTTTTTAAAAACTAGGTTGTATTTTAGATCTGATCATCTGAGGGTTTTTTCTCAGAATATGCCATTATTCAGTATTTCCTGTAAAACCTAGAGGGCTGTCGGGTTTCTCACCATTTGGACTGAACTAATGTAATCCTAAATAACAAGGTTGCTCAGGCTCTTAGTTTTAACTGAGAGATTGATCCCACTTGAGCAGGGCATTGGACTATGGGAGTTCTCTTACAGCCTAAATTATTGTATGATAAGTAGTGTGGGAGTGGGGGGAAGGAAACAAATGATAAATTTTCCCTGGTTCGGTTTTATTGTTTAGGTTCTGCATAATACCTCAACTTGGTCATAAGTGAAAGGATGTATTCTAAGTATGGGAATTGCAATAGTATTGAACTACTATCTTCTGTTTTGTTTCTGCAGCTCCTCATCAGCCCACTGTCCTGAAGACAAGAGGTTCTGGCTGATCGGGAGTCTCTATTAACAATTCCAAGTTGGCTGGAGAATGGAAGGTGTCGAGTTTAAGGAGGAATGGCAAGATGAAGATTTTCCAAGGTTTTAATTATTTTTTTTAAGCAATTCTAATTGAATGCTTAATGTCCAGAATAAGCTAGCTCTTTCTCTTCCTGGTGAACTAACACCTAATAATAATCTTGAAGTGATTTCCTTTAATAGAGTAGTCTTGAAAAGGTTCTGTGGCATGTTTATGGTCTGGAAAAGGATCACTTCATGTTCATGTGTAAGTCAAGCAATACAGGAATGCCACGGTTAAGTTTCCAGTGTTACTAAAGTGAAAATCTGTAAGTTCAGCTTTTTCTGTGGTGATCTTTTGCAGCTGCATTGTTTGCATACTATTACCAGCCTGAAGGCCCAAGTATTTCATTAAGTAACATACCTGAGCAAAATTTTTAACAGTGAAGAATGCTAGTGGTGCTTGGCCCTACAAAAACTAAACCAAATGTCTTCAGAGGCACTCTGTAATGACATGACTAGACCACTTCTGTACTGTATTTAATGTCAAATTTTCTCAAGAATATGAGAAGCTTTCTTAAGGATGATACACTAGTAGCAACCACTGGTTTTGGCATTTGCCCCATCAACAAATGGTTGCTTGAATGCTATGAAGGAATTTTCTGCTACTTTGGTGCTTTGTTTACTGAAATTTTGAACTTGAGCTGTAAGTAAATTTATTTCAGTGCTATCTCACAGTGTTTTTCTAGCAATGTGTCTAAATATTTGGAATTTAGCTGACTATTTAAAAAAGAAAATTTGTAACAATAGTTTCTACTTTGTGCACCAGGCCCCTGCCAGAGGATGATCCTGTTGAGTCAGATATATTGGCTGCAGCTGGAACAGAAAGTGAAGCTGGTAAGAACATTACCCTCCGGTCAAGCTGACTGCTTCTGACTTAGATGGCTCTTCTAAAGCTCCATTTTGTTTTGGGGTTTGTTTTGTTTTGTTTGAGTCAGGCTTGAGGAATTAGCATTGCAAATGACATTTTCTTATGTGAAGGTTATTCTGAACCTCTTGTCGAGAAATAAAAAGGTTTTAGAATAAAATGAGACTTCATCCTTCCCATGAACAGACCTATCCAGGTAATACTGGAAAAAAAAAGGAATTATTGCACTCACTTCTCATCTGTCTTAAAATCTTGGTTCATTATTTGGCTTCTGTGTATCAGTTGCAGCCTACCTTAGTTTCACTCCAAACTTCAGTCCTTTGTGGCCTTCTAAGAATGTTGCCTGTCCAAATGCTTAGAGGGGAAATAATACAGATTTTTTTTCTTTTCACAGTTTAGATTTTTTTGTTGATCTTGTCTGTCTGCTTTAGTTGTGGCATTTCCAGTGCTGAGTCAATCTTTTTCTTATTCCCTGCTTTCAACTACTGTCTAAATCACCCAGGTGTTTGCCTTGTGTCTCAAAGCATACTGTGTATGCATCCAAGAGTTTATTTAACTTTCTGTCCTTGCTGTTGTCTGCCAGCCTTCTTGGTTTTGTTTGGGTTTTTTTCCAGCTTGTATATTCTCTTTTATTTCATCAAAGATAGTTATGATGTTACCAGTACCTAACAAAAACAATGGCTAGTGACATGAATCTATTGCGTTATTTGCAAGACTTAATTAGTATAATACCTGAAACAACTTGTGGTACTTTGCTATAGCTGGCATGGGTAATAGTTGCTGAGGTGGTGGCAGCACTTCAGGTTTTTCTGCTGTAGGGAGTGTGGTGTTCTACCACTGTGATTATAGTGTTTAGGCAACCAGGTAAACTCATGGTCTGAAGGACTCGAGCTTTGTCCTCCAAGTGCTTGTTCTTTTCACCTTGTATTTAATTCTTATTTCAAATATACAGAAATACATAAAATTGATTAAATTAATAGGCATTAACTTACACTGCATTTTGAGAAAGCACTGTCTTAATATGCTTATCTAAATTCGCTTTAGCTTTTAAAATGATCTGCTTTTTTAAATACAGAAGTCAATGGAACCAAAGTGAAGAAGAAACTAGTGGCTCCAGATATTAGTTTAACTTTGGATCACAGCGAAGAATCTGTCTTGTCTGATGACTTGGATGAGAGTGGAGAAATTGATTTGGATGATTTAGATACTCCTTCAGAAAACAGCAATGAGTTTGAATGGGAAGGTAAGTATTTTGGGGGG
>VYZX01014779.1:27284-60765 GCA_013401335.1 Brachypteracias leptosomus
GCTAAATTGGGTAATGGACATAGAGAGGAATCCTGAGAGATTAAAAGGATTTAAATTATTCCTGAAAGATAGCAGGTAAAGCTAGTGACAAGTGTTGAATGTTCTCTAGGAATTATTCCAATTAAGTAATTTTGCAGTATGTAACCTGAAGTACTAAACCTGTCAAACTTAAGAAACCCTTTCAGTACATATTGAACAAGTTATGCTTGATTTTTATTTTTTTTCCCTAGCAAGCATAATTTGGCCCAATTCTATTGCAAGACCCATTGAATTTAGAGTGTAAGCCTGAGACATTCAAACAGTAATTTAAAAACTTTTTTAAAATCTCCAGTACAACAAGCACTCTTTAGGGTCCCTGTTGATATTGCTTATACTATCATCACTTCTGTAAAATGTAGTATGTTCCTAGGTGAGACCCTTATGTAGAGAAGAGATCAAAGGCCCTATTTGAGACTTCAATCCAGTTGGAAGGCATTACTTACAATAGGGGGAAAGGAGATGTGTTGAAGTTTAGTTACTAAACTTGTTGAGGATGGTAGTAGGAATTCTTTGGCTATGTGTATGAGTCACTTTGGAAGCTAGAATACTGTAAAGTTCTGTAGAACCACCAACAAACTTGCCTCTTCTGTTTATGGGTTCATGGCCTAGAAGAGATGTTGATTTTTATCATTTTGAAAAACTGGCTAGTTATAGTTTGAGAGACTGGATAGTTAGAGTAGACAATTAGGTTGTTAGAAGACAAACCTGGCCTTAGCCTCTCCCACTTTGGAATTGCTGTTGGGTTTAAAATTAACGTGCCTCTATGCACAACTTTCCAGAAGCCCCAGTTAAGACATACAAGATGGTAGATGCTCCTACTGTAAAGAGGAAAAGCATGTCCTGTGCAGGCCTAGTCACAAAGCAGATATTAAAAAACAAAGCACAAACAAAACAGTTTTGGCAGCATGATGGTGAATTTTTCCTGGGTAGTTGAAAGAGTCTTAGAACTTAATAGAAAAAGTACTGTAGTTAAGGAGCTACTTAACTTTTGTTGATTCAGTCAGTGCTATTAGCTTCTTGGCTTAACTAGTATAATATTAAAGGTAATTCTGTGCTTATTCTGCAGTGTTTGAATTCAAAGTAGTAGTGCTTGGTGGCATTGACATGTTACCTGTAAACTTGTATTCCTGCTTGCATTCATTAATAAAAGCACAGAACCTGCTTTTTTTTTTTCCTATAGTCAAACTTCACTTGCACTTTTGAAAAGCTTCCTTTCAAATGCTATAGTTGTTTAAATGGTTTCTTAATTTTAACTTCTAGGGGGAGGTAGGAAAATATATTTTCTTTTTAGAAAACAGCATAATTGTGACTGCATTCAATAAAAATCTTAATACTTATTTACTAAAACTTTTTCTATGTAAAAGCTTTGTGTTTTTCTGTCAAGATTAATAGGTTTTGCTTAATATATGAGCTATTAAGCTACTTCTAAAATAGTTTTAATTTTACTGTGTTCTTTGCTAAGCAGAGTTGACCAAGAGCTGAATGGAAAACAAGAGCAGAAAACTGAACAGTAAGTTTGGAGTCCAGACAAGATTGAAGAATATGATGGACTGATGCTATTTTTGCTCCACTTACATTTTCTGTGTGTGTATATATATTATATAACCTATTGCAAAAGGTGCTTAATTTCTCTGGACTAGCACACAATGGACTGCTTACTGCTGTATTGGTTTGTCTTGACTTTAACAGCTATGTTTATGTAATCATTTTATACTGCTAAATGTCAAAGAACCCTGTGTTTTCAGAGGATGTTCTTGCAATTGTTTATCTAAACGAAGCATGTTCTCCAGTAAAAATATTTATATACATAAATGTTAAAGGAAAGAGATAATATATATTTTTATGACTGAGCAATATATTGTGTGTACCTGCTGAAGGAATTCATTTGCAGGTAGACAAGGCCATAAGTTACTTCTTATTGTATAAATATGTTTTGCTGTAAATGGTCAAGTGCATTTCTTTGTTGTCACAGAAACCTTGATTTGTTTGGATATTAACAGTCACAACGTATTCTTTCACAAGTGTGGGATCCTTATTTTTGTTCACATACCTAATACTTATTTACCTCACTTGGGTGAGCTTGAACTTTGGTATCTCTTAGTCCATTTTTCAGAATGCAGAACTGCAGCTCTGTGAATTTCAGTCTGTTGGTCAACAGGTTTAAGCTTTCAAAGACTAGTAAGATATCAGACCTTTCTCAAGTTAGGTTCAGAACTTTAGATTCTGTTTCAGTTAATCAAGGCTATCTCAGCTACCAGTAGGAAATGAGTTCATTGCAGCTCCTCCTGGATGAGCATCGGTTGTCACCAGTAGGAACTCTGGTCATACTCAGTAGAGCTTGGGAGTTGCATAGATACTCTAGCCATGGTACCAATTGTTGGCAGAGGTATGGGAAGCCTTGTGCTACCTGTGTCATCCTTGTAGATAGAAGATCAATTTCCAGAACTTAGTTTGGCACATGATACCTGCACTAATTTCACTTAACGACAAAGTGATTTAAAGGTTGTGGGGCTTTTTTTCCTTCCCACAATGATAGTAAACTTCTGTCTGTAAGAGGTGTTCTTGGACACATAATTTGTGTTTATAGGTTTATCAGGGTGACAGTAATGCACTGATTGTTATGTTGTAAAAGTTTGTAACAGCTTTTGATAATTACTATCTCCCTGTAAGGACAGGTGCATGGAAATAAATCTATTCAGGAATTGAGCAATAGAATACTGTGGTAAATACATTAACTCTTCACCTGTGGTTTTTATTGTGCTCATGATTTCATCTTATTGCCACAAATAGCAGTTCTTCATTATATTAAAAGTTAATGTTCCACAGTTCTTACTTTAAGGTTGCATTCAACCAGATTACTATTGGACACTTACAAATAGCGGTCAAGAGAGAGTTCTGTGGTCAAGACTTATTACCAATTAACAATTATTTTACTGTCTCTGATAGATATATAGACTCTGAGAGCATATTCATGACCAATGAGGGCAAATTGTCCATGTCTCTGGGAGTTTAAGTCTACTATTCAGAGGCTTTCATCTCAAGATCTAGGTACTTTATAGCGGCTTCTGTATCACGATTTCTAAGATTAATATACAAGATCTTCTCTTTCAACAGGCAGTGCTCATTTCAAGTTGCCTTGCATCCATTTCACCAGGTTTGGGTCTTGCTCTGAAAGCAGAACACAGATATGAACGGTTTCTTTGGGGCTGCCTTATTTCCTGCTTCAATTTCAGTGTTGACCCAGATTAATGTAAAGTTTTAGTCAGTAAATTGGACACTCGGTTTACTTACGGTGTTTTCACAGTGCAGTGTATATGAACATGCAAACCTGTAAATCCTCTTGATTTTTATTGATTCTGTGTGGGTCCTAAGCTACATATTAAGCATTCTCATCATCTCATTTCAAATTTTTCCCAATTAAAAAACCATTCTTCTCACTGAAATCATACTCGTATTGGAAGGATTGTAGTTCTGTATGTCCTGTTGCTTGCTATGTGTATAGTGCTGTGCAGGCCAGGTTATCAAGTGATGGGATTGTTGTTGGCTGAGGGATTCTACGGTTTCAGGCTGCAGTAGTAGTATTTCTTTTGGAAATCTGTATCTGCTTGCCAGATGGTTTCTCTCTCTAGTACAAGTTTTTGTGAATGAATATACAGGACAAAAGTTCTGTCCCTAAAGCCTTGCAGATTGAGAAACAAGTGTACTAAAGAATCAGCTCATCATTGAATGGTGAGGTGGATGTTTACAAAAAGCAGAGGTCCCAAAGTTATCTTGAACACAAATGGGTAGCTTTTTGTCAAACTTATTTTTAAAAAACTATTAGAAATTTAATATATTTTAATATTTAAATACATGAAAACTTGGAATGTCATACTTTATTAAAAGTACCTGAATCACTTTATGGTAGTATACAGTACTGTAGGGCATTCACCATTTGATGGCACTTCCTTCTGAAAGTAAAACATGTTTCTGGAATGTGATTTGAGCCCTGTCAAGAAAATAGAATTTAATGACTCACTAATTTACCTTTGATTTGGAGGTCTCATAGTTTGAGATATATGGGGTAATAAGTCATTAGTTATCTTCTGTTATTACTCCGTGCAGCTGAAAGAGGTGTCTGGGCCAGTGGCCTCTCTGTGTGTGCATGTGACATTTTGTAAATGGATTTCTACAATAGGGTAAGTATTGAGAAGTGGGAAAGGATTTTAGAGAAAGTGCCATTAAACTGATGTGACTAGACTAGATTGTTTGAATGTTCTTGATGTTCTGTGTAGAATGGCAAAGCCATGTTCTGTGGAAAGTATTGGAAAGCCATGTATAAGGATTTAGTACCGAAGCAGATGGAAGTATTTGAGATTCTGAGATGTTAAAATAGAGAATTTTTTATTCCAAAAAGCTTAGAAATAGAATAATATGTAACCTGGTTCATAGCAATGCGGTTTCGCTTTTCCTTTATTTTCAGTGAAGAACAGCACTTGCTGTGAGAACTTTATTGCACAAAGTTAGTATATAGCCTACATTTGTTAGCATGTTTCAGCTAGTTTGTTGCATCATATGCTGAAATGCTCTGACAGCTTAAAACCTTTCAACAGTTAGTGTCAGACTTCAAGATTAGAATACATTTTGGTGGTAATGGAGTCTTATGAAATGACCTTAAAGAGTGTCATAAGGAGGAGAGGTTGGCATTGGTGCCTAGTCATGTCAGCTTCACTGATGTCATCTACTGAAATGTCTGTAGTCAACTGAAAATAATGGAACTGCATTGGGAACGGGCACTTTCTAAACTAAATCTGTCACAAAGAAATAAGTTTGTTGAAAAATGTATTTCTCCCAGTGTCAGATTTTTGTCTATCTTATGGATTTATACAGTATTTATGACATAGAAAGATAGCTTAAATTCAGCTCTTAGCAAAAGCTGTTGTCTTTGGCGATGACTAATTCTCAAGTCATTCCAGTCTCTGTCAGAAAGGTCTCATATAAGGAGCAGAGAGGAGATCGATAATAGCTTGTATGCTTTTTGTAACCACAAAAGTCTTTTAAAAGCTTCCAGTGGAAATTCAAATTCTGTCCTTGTGGATGCAGGTCATTCTCTAGAGGATTTGTTTCACCAACTCATTGTTGGAGATGCTTGAAATAAAGTGCTTTAATTGTTCTTTTTAAGGATATCTAGTTTAAGTCAGAGTAGTGCTCTGAAATACAAGGAATATTTGAATATTTAAATATTTAAATACTCATATTCTGAAAGATTTTTGCAGCTTTCCTAGCTTCAAAATTCTAAGTCAAACTACATTGTTTCCCTTACCACATCTTGTTCCCTGTATTGAGGCAAAAGGAAAAAAGGGCATTTGTGAAGTGAAGAGGGTGCAGTAGCGTTACAGATTTTCATCGTTCCCTTCAAGCATGACTGAGTTAAAGCCATTCTTTGCTCAACTAGATCTTTTTTCAGTTTTGCAGTTTGGACTGGCCAAATTACTCTGATGTAAGCATACTGATTTTTTTGTTTGGGTTTTTTCTTTTTGAATTGAAAATTATCTGAGGAGAGGCTATTGGGGTGTTTTCAAAAAGTCAAGTCCTTATTTTAGCATGCTTCTTACTCTAGCATGCTCAGCTGCTAGTTAATATTTACAACATGGAATTCCAGGTTAATAATAACAGAAAATATTCATGGAAGACAGATGCTTACTTTCCCAATGGCTCTGCAGTTTTATTCATTGATCTGAACAAAGTTGCTGTATTAAAAAGAAAAGCCCGAGTAGTAGGGTACTCTGCCAGTTGAATGGTAGACAAAAAGAAGGGTTAAGACATTGTCTATCAGTAAACTTTAATGTGTGATCTGGGAAACATGCAGTGTTTAACAGAATGAAGCTGCAGTGCAAAACCAGTTTGTGAACCATAGATGGTATAACTGGCTTAAATTGACTATTACTATTCTTCACAGATGTGACTGTTTTCCTTTGCCCCTTTAATAGAAAAAAAAAAAAGTCAAGACTCTTCACCTACCTCTTTAATGTTATGACCCTTTTTAAATGAGCTTTTGTTTTGTGTTCCAAGGTGTCGTGGAGTAATGTGATAAACACATTTCTGCATGTCCTAGCTGTTCATACTTATGGAAGACTTTTTAATTAGGGAAAAATAAATGCTCTATGCACTAATTACCTTTGGAAAAGGTCTGAATGTTTTATTTTACTGCTTAGGAATATATTGATAACCCGAGTGTCTTAACGTGATTGCATGCACTACCCCCTCCCTGTTAAAGCCACGACATGTACATGTGGTTTCCAGTGCGTTGCACATGCCGGTTCACTAGTTGCAGTGAAATTTGGCAATTATTTTGAAGATAGTTTTGGAGCTGAATGTTTTAAAGACTTCTGGAGTATAATGTTGGAGGAAAGGGGGTTTAAACAGCTTAAGGAGGGAGTGGTAAAATAAACCTGAAGCCGGAAATGGAAGCATTTGGACTGTTCCTTGTTTTATGTAATTTTTAAAAGCTAACCCCAACTCCCTGCGTGTTCAAAGGAGGGGGGGTGGGGGCTGTGCCAGAGAAAGCTCCGTAGCTCGCCGTGCTGCTGCTGCCGTTTTCCCGGGGCCCTCCGCCCCTCGTTCTGCTCTACCCTCGGTGCTCCGCTCCCCTCCCGCGTCAGGCGAGCCCTGCGCTGCGGGCCGACGGGTCTCCCGGCTCCGGGGGGTGGGGATGAGGCTGGGCTCAGCCGCTGCCCTCGCGGTTCCGCTTCCGGGCCACGGGGCGGCCGCGAAGGGGCCCGTACCTCTTCCGGCCGCTCGGAGCGGGTGAGGCTGGGGCCGCTGGAGGGGGCTGCCCCGAGCGGTCGCCCCGGGGCTGGGCCCGGCGGGACTGGCCGCCCGTGCCCTGCGGGCCGAGGCCGGAGCCGGGGCTGCCCGCGGCTGTGGTGCGGNGGAGGCGGCGCGGGCGGGGCGCCAGGCCGCTCAGGCCCCGGCGCCGCGGGGGTACGGGGACGGGTTTGGGCGGCGAACAAAGGGCCCCCGTCGGGCACAGGGGCGCAAGGGCCCTGCCGCTGCCGGCGAGGTTGGAGCCCTCCCCGCCGGTCCCGAATGCTCTGTGCTCTTGAGCGCCCTTAATCGTCGGTCAGTGTTTGCAGAGCGATTTTTTAAAATTCTGTTTGCTCTTGCTGTGCATTGTGCATTAAGGGCTATTTGTTTATTTTAAACGAGAGCGAGGACATCGTAACAGGCGCCCGGCGCCGCGGCTCATCAGAAAGGCCCGGCCCGCCTCGGTAGCCATGGCGTATCAGCTGTACAGAAACACCACGCTGGGCAACAGCCTGCAGGAGAGCCTGGATGAGCTCATACAGGTGCGTGGGGCGCCTGGGGTTTGGGCTGTTAGCCGTTAAAATCGCCTTGTCGTTGCTGTATCGGGGTACTTACGGCCAACGTTTGGGAAACTTACTGATTGAAATTAAAAACTACCAGCACTCTGTTGTGTGGCAAGTCTTTTTCTTAACATTGTAGAAGAAGGGAAATATTTTATGTAAGTGGCATAATCCCCTGTTGTGTAGCCCAGCAAATGAACAACCAGATTAATCTGGAACAATGTAATCGGTTTCCTGCTCTTCTGGTTGTTCCTAAAGGGTGTTTATCAGAAGAAATCTTTGTGTCACACAAAATAATGATATTAGTGCATTGTTTGTTCTCTTAGAGTTAAAATAAGAAATAGGAGTTAAATACAGGAACATAATACTCCTGTAAACAGTTCTTCTAGAGATCTGCTTCATGTGAACTTTGTTTTGATGTTTTTAATTTTTACTGCGTTTTTGAGTTTACTTTAAAACAAGTAAAAATATTTTTTTTAACTACTTTAGTCACAGCAAATCACACCTCAGCTGGCCCTTCAGGTGCTACTTCAGTTTGATAAAGCTATAAATTCAGCACTGGCACAACGAGTCAGGAACAGAGTCAATTTCAGGGTAAGATAACAATATATAAAAGTTCTGTGTGATGTACAGTAACTGAGCCTTGATGCAGAATGTCATTGAAAGCTGTGTGCTCTAAGCAAAAACTTAGGAAGGTCTGTTTTGACTCCAAAAGAATTACTGTTTATCTGTGTATTGGGTGTGTAATTGTAAGGCCTGTTACCTTCTTACTCTGCCAGGGATCGCTTGAAGGGATACAGAAATCTGTATAGATCTGGTCGGTGGATGAAAACAGGCGAAGGGGAAAAGAGAAATGCTTTGATGGGTAGCATTGCCATCCTCGATGTCATACAGATGGGGAGGGAAACTTAATGCTTCTCTTGGTTGCATCTAGTAGAAGTGAGATGAGGCCAAATTTTCAGCCACATCTGTAATGTGAAGAGAGGCCAAAATTGTAGATCTACCTTTATGCAAGTCACTGGATCATTTTGTAGATATTTTCTGTAAATATCATAGAAAAATAAGTGAGGTTTTTTCCCAGCCAGCCATCCTAACTAATGTCAGAGAGCCAGCAAATTGTTAAATGTCAACTCGATTGTAATGTTGTGGGGAATAAAAAAAACCCCACCAAACAAAACAGTTGCCCTGTTAACTTGTCTTAGTACTTCCTCTATAGTCTATGCAGAATATGTTAATGAAGTGAGGTAAGATTTTAGATTTTTAAATGATATAGATATATTTAAAAGAGCATAAGTTCTTTACTCTAACACTTAACTTGCTTTCTTGATGTAGCAGGATATAGAAGGCTGTTCACAGTATGTTTGGTGGATAATTCAGTGAAATGGTACTTGGAGCCTAAGTTCAATGGTACCAGTTTAAAATATGTGAAGATGAAGGCTTACATATTGACATCCTCAGTAATACATCAAACATGAGGGGTACCTTTTTATTGCAGCATTGAATTTTGTCATGATTGTTTATCCGAACTATCACTTTAAACAATTCCAGGATTCACACCTCATGTTATGATCATTGCTGTAACTGATTTTTCAAATGGTCTATATGTTAAGAAATATTTTCTGATACTGATCCTTTAGAAAAGTTATAAAACTTATTGGCATAACCTGTGAAGCTTTGCCCTGGATGGACTGTACTGTCCCTATACCATCTTAAACACTTCAGCCACTGGGGGTTATCTAAACCGCAGTTTTCCTCACAATTGCTTGCTTGCCAAGTCTGTGCATTCAGGTTCACAGTTGCCTTTATGGCAAAACTAGTTCTGGAAGAAATGTAGTTCAGTAGATAGTAAACATTTTCTGTTATTTTTGGGATGCATCCTATAAAAAGTGTCTCTTGTCTTTTTAAAGGGGTCTCTGAACACATACAGGTTCTGTGACAACGTATGGACATTTGTATTGAATGATGTTGAATTTAGGGAGGTCACTGAACTGGTGAAAGTGGATAAAGTGAAAATTGTAGCATGTGATGGAAAAAGTAAGTATGGAATGTGATATAAGCTGAGACACAAGATTTGATCATTTTTAGAAAGCTTTGACCCAATGTCTGATTAAAGATAGATTGATTGTATTATTCAGACAAAAATAGGGCTCTGCACTCTTTTACATGTGATAAGAAATGAAACAAAAGTAAGCTAACTGCTTCCCTAACTTGTAAGCCCTGAAATAGGAAAGTGTTAGAGACTGCTGTACACCTGTTGTTGGAAAGTACAAACAACTAGAGTAACGAGAAGGGTGGAAGTAATCTTAATTGAATTTCCATGTGTTTTGGGGGTTTTTTTTATTAACGAGGTTGGTAGTATAGTACCATGTTTTATTGAATTCAAGGAGTGCACTATCAGTGTGAGCAAGCAATTATCTGAGAAAACTGCCAAAGTAATTGTTTGCTGGATTTGATAGTAGGGGACCCAAGCACAGGAAAAGCTTGTGCTAGCATTTGCAAATAATATTGCAACATACATATTGCTCAGCAGACCCACTGTATGTACACTGCTTACGGGAGTTTATGTTCCGCGTCTGCTTGACCAGATTACTTCTATCAATGTACCTTTAAATTCTTCACTGGACAGAAGAGGTATTTTAGTGACTTTTGTGGCAAGCTAGTTTATAACTTTAAAACCATCAATGTGGCAGAATATTGCTAAAGACGTGTGAAATGGTGCCACTTGTTTCATCCCTGGGGAGTGATGCTAAAAGGAAGAACTGAGAATGGAAAAGGCTTTATGTAAATATATACTGGACCTCTGAAACAGGTTCTTCGTGGCTTTGTGATCCTGTTACGATTACATAGCCACTTCAAGTTGTAGTTCTAAAGAATTGGCAGAATTTGTTGTTTGCTCAACTTCTGGTACTAGCCAAGCATATAATCTTACTCTGTTTATTTTTTGTGTGCTTATTATAGCTAGTGGAGGAAACCTTACTTTCCAAGTATTAATCGTTTTCACTCCTGATAAAGTATGCAGATAAGATCTAAAGAACTGGGTGACTTAAAGTTGCTATTAACCTTACAGCTTTTTTTTCCCTCCACAAGAAGCTGACTGGCTAAAGGAACCTTGCAAACACTTATTTGTCTTACTCCATATCCAAGTTATGTATAGCTCTAAGAATGAATAAGGAGCAACGATCGTAATACCAGAAGTTGTACTGGTGTTAGTTGGTACTTTTGACACAAGTTCAGAACGGAGAATTGCTCTCAGTTGTTTTATGAAGATCATGCTCATTCTTGTATGTGTTTCAAAATGCATCGTAAAATACAGCCCACACTCCATAGGAGCTTATGCAAAATGTGCAAACCCCTTCCTTTTTAATAAATCATGTCATTTAGCCAGGAGTGCTTGTGGCTGACTGCAATGAGGTGTTTGGGTATCACTACAAGTTAGAGCAAAGTTCCTTGTATTTTTAATGGCTTAAGAGCAAATTATGCATGTGCACAACCACAACCTTAACTTTTTGTGCTGGTTCTTTCCAGTGTTGCTAACTGAAGTTAAACAGCACAAGCAGTTTGTGTGTCACGTTGATAGCAGTGGAGGGAATTGTGTAGGTACAGACATGTTCTACATGTTCTAATATGCTTGGGGAATGCTTTAGAGCTTGGGGAAGATATTAGAGAATGGTTCTCTTAAATTTATACTCAACTGTAGTGGGGGTATGTATTACTTAACACTTTCTTTTTTCTTTCCTAGACACTGGTTCCAATACGGCAGAATGAATAGAACTGTGGTTTGTCTGCAATGTTTTCTATTAATATGCAGCACTTTCTGGAGAGAAACATGGAAAGGGACTGTGTTCATATTTAATTCTTGTGATGCAGATGTGAGTTAATCCATACTAGAAAGCGTCACACAATGACAGCGGAAGAAATACCTGTAGCATTTCTTCAGTTCACCTTATAGGGCATGAATATGTTGGTTTTTTTTTTAATTACAAGAGATACTGTTGCCTCTTTTTGTTCAAAATAATTTCTGTAATAAACTTTTATTTAAAAACTTGTGAATGAGTGATCATTGGAAAACTTTGTTTAAAAACAAATTTTAATATAATTTCCCAGTATTGTCAAAAGTATGTTTAGAGTAATGTTGCAAATGCAAGGGTCTTTCAGTTACAGGGTTCTTGAGTATGGTTGCACTAATTAGTATTGCAAGAAATGTCTGTTTCAGAACGATGGAGGGGCACATCAACAAAAGCTTAGCAGCTCATGCTGACCAGTATATTTGTCTGTTTGTTACTGCATCTTTCTATCTATGAATTTGTCCATTTGTTACCCTCTGCCAATGATGCACTAATCCAAGTATTAAAAACTGAGTCTCATAAGATTGCACTGCATTCTCCAAAAACGTTAGTGCTGCTTGTTTTAATGTTTCTCTGTTTGTTGTATTTATGTGGAATACATTTAATTGCACTCCTGGCGAACAGGATTTTTGTGAAAGACTTGAGCTATGAATTCTGAGATACCATAATGGATAGCTTTATTCTCTTTATACTTACACATTCCGCTAAGTAACTCCGAGAAACCCTTAACATAGTTTCTTCACTAGAAGTATGAATATATATATGCAATATATATAAAAAATACACTGACAGCTCATTTGTCTGGCTTTACATTAGTGACTGTTACAGTGCAGTCATAGGAATGCTTGCTGCCTCAGAAGCGTCAAATTCATTTATTTTAGACAGTAGGCTACTTACAGACCACTAGAAACTGGAAACTGTACAGAAGAAAAGTCAGGGAGTAACTGTTTTCAGATAATTCTAAATCCAGTTTGTGCCAAAAACATAGCCTAATTTAAGTGTTGAAACCTTTATCTACATGTCAGTGGTAGTCTGTTAAAGTATTAAAGTTCTAATATCTTCTAATACCTCTTGAGACTGATATGGTTTTCTAAATCCTACCAAGTATTCTGTTCGAAGTATTACGTTTACCACTAATCTTTTTATCTTCTATCTATGCAAACTGCAGATTAGTAAGTAACTGTTTTTGAAACCAGAGCAGACTATTGCTCTCATTTGAACTGCACACTAAGTATATCTGTTCAGGTCATTATCTTAAAGGACACAAACGTGTATCTGTACTGTGGTTTTCTCTACATCACTCTCAGTCTTCTAGGTTTAAACATTTTTGTTCTCTAATAACCACGTGGTAAACGCAATTTCAGCCCTTAAAAGTATAAAAGTTTTTTGCTGTTCATTTCTCCAGCTCTTTGCAGTCTCTTCCTGTCTCTGGACAGAAACTTCTCAGTCTCCAGTTCTCTGCAGCCTTTGGACACCCTCCTAATGCAAATGATTATATATCTCATTTTGTTCTAATTAAGTGTTCTTTAGCATATTTACTATGGCATTTTTCCATTAAAAACAAATGTAATAGAGAAGTACAATTGTACTGATGATGTGAGGTTGTAACATGGAATGGATTTATGTTTACATTGCATTGATACTCCTATATCAGGTTTCTAGTGTTTCAGTAGTTGTATACTACTACTTCAGCACTCCCAGGCTTAGTGCTAATCTAGGTGTTAATTGAAAGGAAAATAAATATTTAACTGAAAAAGAAAATAGTGTAATGAATATATACTAAGAAAAATTACAAATGAAAGGAGAAATAATTTTGTTGACAAAGATGTCTGCTATTTAGTAATAGTGAAATTCAAATCTGTGTGAGCAGGAACCAGAAATGATTGTGTTCATAATTCATGACAACTTTACTGATTCGTTTATAAAAGATATATTAATAGTCCCAAACAAACTCTAGACTTGGTCCTTTGGAAGAAGAAGGTGAATGGGATACTCCCTGTGCCTGATGTATAACAGCAATACTTTGAATTATATACCCTACTTATCAGATGGTTCCTGTTGGATGGGAAAACTGATATTTGAGTATTGCCTTGTCTTGTAAGGAAGCATTTGAAAAGGAAATGGACTTTCTGAAATGAATTTAAATGCTCTGTAGGCTGGAAAGCAAGCACAAATGGGGAGTAAGGGAATGCTTTAGGTGAAACAGCAAACAAACCAGTAGGAACAAGTGGGCAGTCATAACATGCTTCTGTAATCTAGACCTTTTTGTCTTCTCTCAAGCTGAAAGTCTGAGGACCTTTCATACAAAACAATAGCAAGAGAAGTTACCAACCAAAAATAAAAAGCTGAAGGAAAAGAAGGACAAACACAGACCCTGAACTTTTTGTATTGTTGCTGTCTGGCTAATTATTGCTGGTATTAGAAACTCTGTTTCACATCTCTTTAATGTTTTAATATCACTAGAATTTTCTGGTAACATGGGCTAGCTGTTTGGTTATGGTAAATGCATCAAGCTGCTGTTCTGCAAACCACTTGTTCTCCACTCTCATGGTGGAATCCTTGTTTTCTGTGTGTTCTGTATTTAATTTCCAAAATTTTGTTATAAGTGTTTACTACTTAAAATTAGCTAACGTATGCATCTTTCATCTCCTTTCTGACAGTACAGTGTTAGGCAATGCAGGTATCTGATATTTTTGCATTGTGGGATGTTTCTAGGAGATGGAATTCAAGCCCGGATGCATACAGACTACTGAGTTTACCTGGGTACACAAAGAATACTTGAACTTTTATGGTCAAGATTGTTCTTTACTCTTGTGATCTATTGTCCTTGAGAGCCAAAGCACAATGGGCATATGCAACAGAGAAGCATTCAACAGCCTTGTTCCTTACACAGTGGTGCAGAAGCTCCAGGTGCCACTTCTTTAGTGTTTATTTGTTCAGTGAATATGCTGTTGAAAAGAGCAGAAGGTAGTGTTGCTTTTGTGTATGTAAAGAAACAACATGAATAAGGGTTGCTCTAAAGCTTCTAAAGGAAACCTCACACAGGCCTGGTGTTCCAACCTTATCTGGCTTTTTTTCTTTTTTTTTTTTAAATGATCTCTGTTCCTAGCTTACCTCTAGTCTCTTTCTGTTTCTAAACTATACTTTTTTCTTAAACTCACCACTTAGCACAAGTTATTTACCATGTTAACTCTGCCATCTCTTTAGAAAACAGCTCTTGAAACATACTGAGGTGTAAATAATCCTTGCAAATAAGTTTCTTGATATCTAGAATTGCTCCAGTGGTGCCTCAGAAGGTATCTGCCTATGGGATGAAGACTGCTGCTTGCTCATTGCAGAAAAGAAGCTTGCCTGTGCTTCCAGAGGAATCAATTCCTGCAGACCTCACAGCTGTTAACACAAGCTCTGACACTAGCTTGGTAGCACACCTTCTTTTTGGCTCTAACCATGTTTCTGGGATAGTGTTTGTCCAGGCCCTGGATCTGCTACCTTCTTGGAGCTGTTACAGTTCACTGAGAGAGAGCAAAGAGGTGGTGAGTGGATCTGGTGCCAATATTCTTCTTGCTTTTTATTGTTTTATTCTCTATAATTTTTTTGCCACTTCCTATTTTTCGTGTCTGAATTTCAGCTAATCCCTCCATGTTCGTATGATTTATGTGCTTTGTGGTCTTGGAAGATTTGTTGAACTTCAATCTAGAAGTGTTAACTGCAATTTTGTTATACTAAGCTATTTTAATATCCAGCAGAAGACAAACCATCTCACTTGCAACAACATCAGCATACTTGCTGCTGCCTTGGGTCTTCCTTGCCTGTAGTGTTATGGACCAATTTATTTGGGTTTTTGTTGTTGTTGAATTTCTTCAGAAAGGTCACAGTTGCTTCTACCTATCAGTAGCAGAGAGAAAGTAAAAGATACCTTTGCACCTTGAGCTGGAATGAATGTTTCTATTTAGAAAGTAAATCATCTAAAAGACAGTGAAGAGAAGGAAAGAATAAACACCAATACAGAAGTGGCTGTGGGTGACTGGCTTCCAAGAAGGATTTTGTGAATTCCCTAAGTGCACAAAACAGGATGTTATCTGAAGTAAGTTATTTGCTCAGTCAGGGATGTGAATACCTGACTTTAAATGTTATCAGAGAGATACAAACTAAAGGAGAGTGCAGAGCAGGAAGAATTTATAATGAATTCCCAGAAGACAAGTTTAATCAGGATCATTATGTACTTTTACACAATGACTAGGTACAATGAGGTAGATGAGTTACTCAAAACACAGGTATTTGCTTTTAGCCATCTAAGCAACTTAGGAGATTGTATTTCAGTTAAGATACTAGTGACTTGGTTTTGCTTTTCTGTACTCTAGAAATTCCTGGTGGGGGAGAAGCCCACCAGGAGCATGGTAAAAAACATTTTAACTTTAATGACTGTACTGGGAGTTGGGGACTTTTCCTTCACTGTTACTTGAAGGGTGATCTTTGTTAGGAAAATAGTTTTGCTCAAAGATAAATTTACTCTATAAATTAGCTATTACAGCTTAATAAGTAGTAAGTCACAGATAGACTAATATTTTGGTTTTCACCTTGTGCTAGAAAAAGAGCCTGCACACTTCAAGGAAGTGGAAAATAGTTCACTGAGAGCCTAGTCAGTGTTTCATGGTCACTGCTGTTGCAGTCAGAAGAAAGACACCCTAACCCTGTTCCCTGAATCAATTTTACTCATGACTGCAAATGCTTTACTGGCATTTTGTTCCTATAAAAGCAAACGTGACCTAGTTTGTTCAAAATGTATTACCTGGTTTCCTCTGAATTTATTTCAGTGGACCCATCTCTTTATTATAGAGTATTTCAGAAATTATCATACAGAGTATGCAAGAAATGCAAAGCAAAAATGAAATAGACCCTCCTAACTAGAGTTAAGAAGAGCTATTCATGGACTCACCATGTAAATCTATGTTATGCCAGGTTCAGCTCACATTGGAAAAAAAAATATAAATTAAAGCCAGCTGAGTTTAAAAAAAATATAAATCTGTTATTAGATTTCAGAATTATAGTTTCACCTTCCTCCTGTGCATATCTTGAAAGACAAATGGCAATTTGCAACATATTTCACCCTGAAACAACTGGAAGTTTATTTAAGGCTCAGGTTGTGAGTTAACGATTGTAGGCAGAAGTGTTAGAAGTAGATTTTAATCCCCTCACTAGACTAAGTTGACACTAATATATCTGGTATGACTCTATTTTCAATTTGGATAGCCCAGGATTTTACTGATGCAGTTCACATGGGTTTAACCAATTTTTTGGAGGTGATCCTATACTCTGATATGCCAATGCTACTTTGGGCTAGAGCTTGCCCCACTCTATTTGAAGTCAGTTATTTTTTCAGTTCTGCAACTTGACAAGTTTCATCCTTTTTTCTTGTGCCTTGTTGCCATTTTTCTAAGATTCTAGCTGTCTTATTTCTAAGATACTTTGAGATCTCTGATATACAAAGGTCTATATTAGAACTGAATTATATTTTTGTCATTTGTAATGGTAAGGAGACTTTTTTCTTTTTTTTTCCTTTCTGTATTACTGTCTTGACCTGTGACTGCACTTATGAATCTGACAGTTATAATGTCTTTGGAAGGGGAAATGCTAGGAACATTCTTTTCTTCTTGTCTTAGGAATCTTTTTGTCTTAGTTCATCTTCTGAATTTGGGAGTAGTCTCATTCTTTCAGAAGAAATTAAGTCATTACTAAAAGGAGAGGGTGCGTTGAAAATAGATTTGCACAAGATATGCCTTTGTTTTTGGAGCCACATCATCTGAGATAAATTGTGAATAATAACAGCCACAGAAACTGAAAATTTTCTTTGAATCAAGAAAATTGGATGTGGAAGTTTACAGGTTGTTTACATCTCCAGATAATAATGCAAGAACATTCATTTTCATACAAATCAGTAACTTCTTTGAATGGAGAAGGCTATGTAGACTATGTTGTTACGTAACTGATGTCCCAAGATGGTGTGTTGCCAAGCTGTTTTTTTAATATGCTGGTTTCACTTAGGACCTTCATATTCTAAGGGCAAGCTGTCAAATGTGGAAAAATGCTTAGATTCTCTGTCTCCAGATCTGACCAGGAAGAGCAAAGATTGCAACAAGTAATATTAAAAAGAAAATTACTTTGACTTTGCTAAAAGACTTCCATCATGGTTTAGGCCCAACTGGCAATTAAGCACCAGGTGGATGCTTGCTCATTCCTCTCCCTTCCCAGCTCCCCCAGAATGTCCCCTTGGCTAGCTTGGGTCAGCTGTCCTGGCTGTGCCCCCTCCCAACTTCTTGTTAGAGTTAACTCTATCCAGCTGAATCCGGGACAACTTACCATGGAACAGATTTGAAGTGGTGTTTCCCCCTGAGATCTAAATACTTGGTTTTGTTTCTCCATCTCTAACATTTTTTGTCATGGCAGTGTCTCAATAATAGATGAAACACTGTTATTTAAATAGCTTATACAAGCAATACTTCATATTTCTTAGAGAAGAAACAGCTGAAGAAATTAAACATTCACCAAGTGATGAGGATAAAAACTGTTAACAAATCTGTAAGTAACCTTTAATTATAAATCTTTCTTTACAGGTCCATTTGCAAAATAATTGAGGGGTCCCTTTTCAATAAATTATTTAGATTTTCCAGACATTCATTTCATGGATGGGTTTGGTTTTGATGCAATTTCTTAGACTAGAGAAATAAGGGGGGGGGGGATGTCCTCTCCATGAATATGCACCTTTTTCTCCATTTTCCAAAGGAAAAAGACACCACCTTGCTATAGTTGGAAACGCACTGACTTCTCTCTGCCTGACTTCATCCAGAAAATTGAATGTATCCCAGTCCCCCAGTGAACCACTGGTGGTAGTCTACCATTTCAGGCTAACATGTATTAATTTAAAGTAAATGAAAGAGCTCTAACAAGCAAAATCAGATCAGGCAGCAGTGGTTAGATGCAGTCTTCTATGTTGGGAGACTTGAGTTCTTACCCTCAGTCAGCAGAGATTTGTTTGTTCTGAAAGAATGTACTAGACATAGACATAGCTGCTATTTAATGTTGAATTTGTTGCTGAAACCATTTTTACATTTTCTCTGTTACTATCAGGTTAGCTTTAATCTCTGTTGTAGCAAATGTCTGTTTACATAAGTTGGAAAGAGTTTCCCACTGGGACCAGCAATCCCATTGCTTTATTTGCTCTTTTTGAATAAACAAATGCCCAATGATACGTTGGGTATTTGTTTGAAAGGTTTTCTTGCCAGTAGTTGGGGGTCTTGCCTATAATTGTTATGAAATCACCATGGCATTTTAAAAATAAGCATTTTACAACCAAGTTCATTTTAGAATGTCTAAGAGAATTGCAATGATGCCTTTTCAGGTCAGTTATTTCATCTTCTCATCCTATTTAAAGAAATGTTTTAAAGATCTGTGTGACTGCAGTCATAACTTCATTTAGATGTGGCCTGGTGCTATGGAATTGCTTCAGATGTTCTTTGTATAATGCTAATTCTCTAATGGAGACTTTGAACTTACAAAGGTGGGAGTGTTTACTGACAAAATTACTTCAAGACTTCTTTGGTAGTAGAAATACAACTGAATTAACCCCTCAGCACCACAGGTACTGAAAAGCAGTTGGATCCATGGAAAGTGTCTGTCTTTAATGTGACAAGATGGGAAAAATACATGTGGCTGAAATACCCAAGTTCATAAACTTTCCTTCAGCTTCTGGTAACGTAAGAAAACAATGTGTTGGATGACTGTTTTGTTCATCTAAAAGGCCAGATACACTACTGGATTACTGAGAGCACTCCTCACAAACATCCCTCTTCTGGAGGGAGGGAGAGAGGATGATGTTAGAAAAATGTAGTTTAACTAAATCAGCATTCCTCTCCATCTGTAACAGGCAGAAGTGGGGTGCAAAGGAGTTAATTGGTTTAATGTCTCTGCCCTAGGAGCACAACCAGTTCCCAGAGGACTACAGGACACAGAATACCAAGAAGCCATCTATCTTACTGTATTTGATTTTATTGAGGAATTCTTTTGTTTGTTTTATGTCTAATGGCTACTGACAGAAATGAAAGTGCCAAAAAAGCAGCAGCCAGATCCAATCCAAGAGCAGTGCAGCAGGTGCCAGGTGCTTTGTAAAAAAGCAAATTAATTAGTTTCAGCTGTGTTAGTAGCGGATGTGGAGTCACCGTGGTCCATGGCCCTGCCCGCCCACCCCACGCAGCCCTGGGCTCACTTTGGCGAACAGGCTGCAGGAGAAAGGAAAAGTACACTACCTCTGTCTGGTTAGCACGGTCTGTGGAAAGCTNGGGACCTGCCGTGACAGCGCCGTTCTGCCCGCGCCCTGCGGCCCCACGGAGAGAGCCTTTCGCCGGCGCCCGTCTCGCCTCACGGCTCGGGTATCCAGCCCCTCCCGCTGTCCCGGAGGCGCTGCCGGTCGAACTCGCCTACGGAAGGAGACAGGTGCTGGTGAGGGTCCCCGCGGCGTCCCCTCAGAGTACCCGGCCGTAGAGGGCCCTGTGGCGCAGGTGCTCCTCGAGACACAAGATGGCGGCATCGTCCACCTGAGGGTCGAACTTATTGGCCAAGAGGTGGTGCTGCTGGAGCATCCAGGACACGTCTCCCACTCCGTAGATGCAGACGGCGCGCTGGTGCTGGCCGGTGCAGGGCGGATAGGGCGCGCCCTTGCTGGTGTCACCCTCCAGGTACTGCCACTTGACTAGGCGGGGCAGGGCGTTCATGTCCGAGAGCTGGAACTTGTCGTTGTGTGGCATGGCGCCCGGCACGCCGGGCATGCGGTTGAGGGTGGCCCAGACGTGCTCGTCAGGGCTGTAGGTGTCCTTGGCCCACTCGAGGAACTGCTGTGCTGTGGGGCTGTCAAAGATGTGCTGGACGAAAGCCCGTGTGACCAGGATATATGCGTTGCCCGTGAACATGGGGTAGTTGTGGGGTGGCGGCTGTTTCTCTGTGACTGTCCGAGAGATGGACTCCCCCACTTTGTGGTGGTACTGCCAGCGCTCCCGCTTGATGGGCGAGGGCTTCTCTGACTCCATGCTGTTCCGTCCCCCTAGCACTTTTAGGCTGCGGACGATCTCGGCATTGGTCTTGATGGGGAAATCTGTGCCACAGGTGTTGAGGAGGTAGCGCCATGGCACAGGGCTCTGCAGGAGGTCCTGCATGCAGTTGAGGTCAGCCTGCAGCCGGGACCAGGAGGCATAGACCACCTTTTCCAGGCGACTAGCCACAAAAACATTGGGGAAGCAGGCTACGATGGCCCGCACGGCCTCCTGGAAAGAGGTCGGGGACTTGCTGTCAATGTGGACGCAGTAGATGTTCTGGGGAGCATAGAGGGACCGCAGGAGCCGCTCGAACATCTCGATTTTGTCGTGGATGACCATGGAGTAAGCGATGGGGAACTCTGCCTCCTCCTGGCTCAGCGGGAACTCGATGAACCGCCGGGTCTCCTTGAAGCTGCTGCAGTCCCTCGTCATGTTCAGGTACTCGCTGGGCGTCAGGGAAACCTTTTTGTTCCTAATCTCCAGGTTGCTGAGCCGGGCCTCCTGGATGGCTCTCTCATCGCCGCGGACGACCCCCGAGCAGTTGATCTTCCTGCCGGGGGAGAGCTCCAGCGCCCGGTAGAGGTGCTGGCGGCAGCGGGGGTGGGCGGCGGGGCAGGTGCGGGAGACGCTGCGCAGCGCGACGGCGGCGGCCAGCAGCAGGGAGCCGAGCAGNCATGCCCCGCGGCGCCCCGCTGCCTGCGGGCCGCCCCTGGGCCGAGCGCTGTCTAACCCGCCCGCGGTGGCCGTGCCTCGGCGGCTCCGGTGCTGCCTCGGCGGGGGGCTTTGTGGAGAGCGCCGGAGCCGGCGCGGCGCGGAAGAGTCACCCGGCACCCTGGGTACCTGCTTCCTGGACAGCGGTGAAATAGTGGCAGGGCGAGCTCAGCGTGCCGCAGGTGAGTTATAGGTGAATATAAGGAAGACTCCTCCCTCCCTGTGGCGTGAGCGCCTTTGGTTTTATTGGCACTGGAGGTGGTTGTCTATCTTTCATGTCTGTTTAAAAGAGGATATTTTATCTTACTCCTGTCCAGCGTGTAAAACAAGGAAAATTCCTCTAGAACGCAATCTCATGTAACACACCTTTAAAAAAGACTTTACTAGATGACTTTGGGATCTAATCTGTTTTTCCAGTGTTCACATCATTCCAACTTACAGGTCAAGGTGGTGACATTAACAGTGCTGTAGTCTAGAAGCCCAGCTGCAGCAAGCCGCTTGCTAGCCTGAAGCATTTTGAGTGAAGGAGTTTTGAAAAAGATGTTTGTTAACTGGGCAAAGTGGAATCTCTACTCCTACAGTGGAAGCAGAGGGTGAAGACTGGCCATGGTTTATAAATAATTTGCCACAAAGTGTCTGCTTAAAGGAAGGAAAGGTAGAGAGTGTCAGGACCACCTAAAGGCACATCCTGGCTAAGTATCACTTAATAGAAAAAGAGCAATAACTGTGAGTGATGCCATATGCTATCAACTTAAAGTGTGCCTTGTGCCATGGTGAACAAAATAATGTCCTGTAGGTTTTGCAGTCGTCCTGAACCTCGTTGTGGTTCGAACCAAACTTGGTATTTGGTACCAGGTTTGTAAAAAAAGGGCCAGTTTCAGCAGTTTCAATGATGAGTCAAAATTTCTAAGATTAATTTTCTAAGATACAAACAAAGATGTATTTCTTTTAATTTTATTTCTTTTTTCAGATGTATTATGGAACCAGACGCACAGAACGTGCAGCTCAACAAAGGACAGTTGATCTAAGTGCAGGAGGGTTGAACTAGGTGACCTTTGAGGGTCCCTTCCAACCCAAATCGTTCTGTGATTCTAAGTGCAGTTCTGCCCAGGCTCTAGAAAACAGCAACAGGTACTTGCCCAATTTCAAAATTGGGATTATTTGTTGAATTATTAGCTTTACCCAGTTCATTAAATTATTGCTATGTATCTGTGGTCCACAAATTCTAATGCGCATTATGAAAAGCAATTATGTGATACATTAATGGCATCAATGGTGACTTTATATTGATCCTCTACTCTAGTTTCAGTATGCAGGTATCCTTTTTCATACAGCCACTGCTTGTGGACTAGGAAACCAGGAGTTATATTTTACATATTATATAGAATTGTAAACAGTTGTTTCTACTTTAAGGTTCTATCTGCTCTATATGTGTTGTGCCTTGTAATAGCGTGATGGAAGAAATGCTCAAATTCTTTATCCTACAGGAAATGCTGAAAATTTGACGTCTTCACATAAGGGTTCTTAAATGGGCTGTAATTATCCAATTACGTGCGTTTTTGAGTAAGTTTTAAAAAATTATAGTGATGTGATTCAGAAATGCCGTGGTGTTTTTCCCAAAGGTGTTTTTTTTGAAAGTGGAAAAGAAATGGTAACTTTTTAATCACTTCTTTACCATCCATAATTCTTTGTTAAGAGTCAACAATTGCTAAGTCTAACCTGAGACTTGAAAAACGTGTTTTCAGTTTTAAGCAGCGTATTCTGTCTCTGAACAGTGCCAAAAGCTAAAGAAACCCCCCCCACACACCCCAAAACAATGTTTGTAATGACAGCACATTACTGCCGTGTTTCATTTTATGCTGGCCAATGACTGTGGTTACAATTGCAGACTTCATAGTTTCTGTGAAGCGTGGTCTTTAACTTGTGAGATATGAGTAGTGTTTATCTCAGACAAGATATATACATCTAAAAGACTTCATGAAAATGAATTTTTGTCCTTAGTGATGGTTTAGATGGAGTTAATATTTCAGTTATGTAACAGGATATGGATGCTAACATCTCACCATACAGAAAGTTGAGGGTTTTTTCCGTTGCATATTCATGATGAAATAACTTAATCCTTAAAGACACATGAAAATGTAATTAAATTAAACATAATTAACAGCATGCTTTCTACAAATCTGCTTGCTTTTTTCATGAGAAACGTTAGCCTACACAATATTTTGTTGGTAAAGTCCAAGACTTGAGAACTTCATACTAAATAGGGATTAAAAAAACTGTTATTGATACTCTTATATATATCTGTAACTTCCAAAATACTTCACTTGAAACTGTGGGCTCAAATCATTGGCTTTGACTTTGTTTAGTGATGATGCATATCTCAATGAATACAAAAGAGTCTCTGTTTAAAAGTAAGTGTAAAACAACTCTCCTGTGGTAAGGATACTATAGTAGAAGTACAGTCTACAGGGTAACCAGCAGCCATGTGATCACTTACATAAAGAAATCAATAGCCTGGAGATATGACAGTAGATTACAATGTAAGAGGAGGAGAATTTAATCGTATTTAGATAATAATCTTGTAGAAAGCTATACATGAGAAATTATATAATGTAAGATTCCTGTGGTATTCTTTTTGCAAAAACATACAACAGGCCACAACCCTCTAGAGTTGTTTATCTTTGAATCAGTGGAGGAGTGCCATAGAAAGGAGTTCAGGTGTTTGGCAGTGATGGCTGTGGCTTAAAGATCACTGTACTATCATAAGACAGGCTGGTGTTTATTCATTTCCAAAATTCCCCTGTCAATATCAAAGAATGTAGCATTCCTCATCAGTGTGAAGACTCAGAAAACTCAATTTTGATGAGTCTAGATGCATCTAGGTATGTTTTTGTACCTGCTTCTGTTTTAATAGGCCATATCAAGTCAGAAGTTCTTGCTTTTTGAGCTGGCCTTTTAAGGAATGAAAAGAGTCATCACAAGGTGGCCTGTTACCTACTTGCCTAATTGCAGAGTTTTTAGGTTGTGGTTCAGATAAATGCGTTGGAGAGTGGAGAAGAAACATGTATTCTGCTTGCTTCTTCAAGGGGAAAAAAATTACGATGTGATTGTTTGCAGATGGTGCCACACCTGTTGAAGCACCTGGTAGAAATTTGGATTGTGATGGCAGGGCTCATAATCTCACTGGCTTCATCTGTACACAGATAGCTTCTAGAAGGAATAGAGTTCTCCCTGGGAAAGCAGCACATTAATGAAGAGGGACAAACAGAACTCACTTGGAGGAATCAGCCTGAAGTGGCGGTTATTGAAATGTGCAAGGAAAGGATTTTTATATATATTGATGTACTGTTAGCTTCTTTAACATGACTCATAAGAAATATGTGGAAGTAATAAGTTTTGTTAAGCCAGTCAAGCAGACATCTGAGACTAGGTTTGTACAGCTACAAAAAAATCTTGTGTGTTATATTCCATTGCTTGTGTGGGCTGAGAATTTTGTCTTTAGTTCTTGGTCACAAATGGTTTGATGGTTTTTTGGGTTGTTTTTTTTTTTTTCAGTTGGAATCTATGCAGTCTGTTACAGACCATTCTGCAGGGATTTTGAAGGACTCCATCTCTAGGCTGTAATACCACCTTTAAGCTGCCTTTATTATTCTGCTGCCTTTGTATTTTATATCCTCTTAGTTTTCAGAAGAGAGCCTTATTTCCTGCTGATTCATTTTGAGGCATAGTGTGCGTTGTGGTGTGGTTTGTCCCGTGTTGGCTAACTGTTGCATAGGCATTACTAGCTCATAGCTAACTTAAGTGTTCTCCAAGGTGTTTGAGTCAACAGGAGGAATTTTATATTCACAGCACAATGACTGTCATTTAACCTTTGTGTCTGATAGTTGTGTTTCTTATGTGTCATTTAGATAGTGAAGCAAGCCATAAATAGAAGGAAGTATGTGCATGAAGCATAAGTGTTGTAATCCAAAAGCAATGCAGTTTCCTTCACCAGCTGTTCCAGTGTGGCCCTTCTCTGCAGGCTACAGCCCTTCAAGATAGACCTGCTCCAGTGTGGGTCTTCACAGGCAGCAGTTCCCATAAGAAAACCGATTCCTGTGTGGTGTTCTCTCCGCTGGCTGCTGCTTCCTTCAGGGCACTCCAGGCCCTCCCACCTTCTTCACTGACCTTGGTGTCTGCAAGATTGTTTCTCACACTGTCTCTACCCCACCTGCTGTTGAGCAACTTTTTTTTTAAAACCCAGTAGATGAGCCTTTGTTTCTAAATTAATCCTCTTATACTAATGTTAGGGAGACAGTGTGCAGAGGTGAGCGATAAGGGTGTGACTTAAATAAGGAAAAGGTTGTATAGATGTGTAGATGTGACACTTGGGGACGTTGTTTAGTGGTGACTTGGCAGTGCTGGGTTAAGGGTTGGACTTGATGATCTTAAAAGATCTTTTCCAACCTAAATGATTCTATGAATCTGTGAGGGGGTTTTTTTTCTTGCTTTTTTTCTTTCACTTATTCCCTCTCCTATCCTTAGCTGGCTACATATTTGCATAGAGAGGCTGATGGCTCAAGTCGTCTCTGTGTCCACTAGTATATTTTACAGCTAGAAGGTGATTTATGATCTATTTAATATGTCAAAGACAAGTAGATGATTACCCAGGTTTACAGGGGATAAGTAACGTAAAACCACAGAGAATCAGCTTGATGGTTATTTGGAAAATTTATATGGGTTAGTTGTGAGAAATACCTACCAGCATGAGGCCTGTGAAAATATTTTACAGACCTACACCCAAAAATACTTAGGGCTGACTCTGATCTTCCTGTAATTTTTGGTTATATAATAAAATATCATTAAACAAAATAAGCGATACTCTCACTGGCTGCTAAATAAGTAAAATTGTTCCTAAATATTTGCTGTTAAGTGCACAACTTATATTAAAATATAGTATTATCTTGTGAAGGGCTGCATTCCACTTTTTTCGTGTGTGTTCACATAGGGAATTTGATTATTTGTCTCAAGTAGAAATGGATATTTTTCAAAAGAAATGTTCTGGTTTTTTAATTTTATTTTTTCTTTTGAACTGTGCTGACAAGAAACCAGATTTTCTTGGCTCTTCAGACCTCTTTTTTTGCCGACTCTGCTGGTATTGTGATACTTATCTACAATATTATAGAACCATATTTGGCTTGTAGTTTTAAGATTTATAGTTTTAAAATTACTGAGAAACATTTGGAAAACAATATGATAACCTTCCTGTTTTATGTTTTCAGAGACCAAGTGTTCAGTGTTCTTTTTTTTGTATGATGTCTGTGTTACATCTTGCTTTCCTGTGGTAAGTGGGGGCAGGGAAGTGGAGAGGTTTCAAAATAAATACAATAAACCTTATGGAAATTGGTACACTTTATCTATAAAACTTTAACGTGATGAACATGGTCTTATGCAGGTTTTGCATTTTGAAATTGAAAACTGTCTAGTTACAGACTTTAGCTTTGGTTTTCTTTCCATTTAATTTCAACTGAATTATGTGGCTCAGTCCTGTACTCCATAACAGGTCAACCTGTATGTTTAGAAGCTACTGAATTCATACTAACATAATCTTTGGTTGTTTTGATGACTAGTTAGAGATAAGTCAATCTTTGAGGAAGCTTGGATGTCAGTTTTCTTTTTAGAGTTCTCCTTCATTGCCAGTTCGTGGCAAATAGTTTGAAAGCACCATATGGATACCTCTGGGTCTGCCACTACATGGACACGATTCAGAAAGAACATGAAAAGGCAGCATACAGTAAGTAAATTCAAAACCCAATCACTTTTGTAGCACACATAGATCCTGTTTTGTAACTGAGCACTCCTTGATGCTAGTCCCCTTACAGTTGCAGGCTCATTGCTCTGCTGTTTCTGGACCTCTGTGGAAGTCTTACTGGAGGGGAGAAGGATCTCTGCTTTTTTCCAAAGCAAAACAGCTGGGCTGTGTGGAGAATGGTGAGTATGGCTTTGAAGAAAACTTAAGCAGATAGTCATAACTTATGTATAGTCAGCAGGATGATATTTCGTGATGTTTTACGCAAAAGCTGAACTCTGATGATAGGTATAATGAGTTTCCTAAATCACATTTTGTATAATACAGCAAAATAGGGGGATAAGGCGTTACTCACCTTATGCAGATTGCTGAAGAGATAGGATGATGCTGGTAAAGGTGTTTTAAAAAAAATCCTTTAAATCCCTCTTAAAACTAGCACTGTTTCTGTCTCTGGTGCCCAACACTGGAAACTGTACTGTGTCCTGGGGGAAGAAAATAACCTGATTTTTCTTGAAGGATGTAACACAAAGAAAACACAGTGATGCTGAGGAAAATAAATATATTAGCTCATGCCTCATTGTTTCTAGAAAAGAATTGCTTCATGCAGCATGGGAAATATAAACAAAACCACAAACAAACCTCTCTTAGAGAGGCAATAGAGAAGTTCAGAGCCATAAGAATAAAGAACCAGAAAGAATGAAATGAATCGTGTACATTTCTCACAATGGAGAACCCATTTGAAGAAGTTATTTCTTAACAGATAGAGGACTTCCTTAAACAGACAGAAGTGTTAATGAGACAGTTTTTATCTGAACAAAAAATAACCTTAAAAGCATGTTAGCTTTGTTTCTTGCCTTGTTGACAGCTGTCTGAATAGTATTCTGAACTTTAGGTGCTTCTCTTCTGTGGTAGAACTGTGTTAATTTATCAGTATTCAGTGCAGTTTGTTTTGGTCACAAATAGTCTGCTGTCATATCTATATGCAGAGTGAAGGCTAGCATAAGGACTGTGGCCAGAGCTTCTGTGTAATGTAGTATGTTTCTTTCATGTGTCTGTGGCTGCCCAAAAAACGCCTCTGAATATGTTTAGAGCTATAGCCTAAGAATACTTTAGGCAGGGAGGTTATTCCATTGCTGAATACGTGTGTCCTGGGCTTAGTGAGTTCAGTTAGTGTGTTGGTAGTGCTAGATATCAATACTCTCTGAATCAGAAATCAAAGAATAGCATATGTATTTTTACTTGGTAAGCTTGTTTAAAAAAACCCAACACAACAACATCTGACATTCTAATGTCTATTTTCTGCTTATAAGAATATGGCATTTTTAATGATTTTGGCATTAGATTTAGGTCAGTAGCCCTGCAGAACTAACAAACTGTAGGCCTGTGTGAAACATCTTAATTGCAAATTCAAGGGTGGGGAGCAGAGCAGTAGTTCATTATGTAAAAAATACAACACTGGCATGCCCCTGTCTTCATGTTATTTTCAGTCCTAAACTTGAATGAAGTGTTTTTTGCTGCTTCTGTGTTCATTAGCGATAGTGTTAAAGTCCAATATATAACACACTGACAATAGATGTGAACTAAGTTAGATGAACCTAAGAACTCTTTTTCTTTGAAGACAAGTGGAGGGGGGAGAGGAAGAACAGAGAAGTTGGAATGCATTTTTACTTCAAACAGGGATAAATTGCTGTAGTTTATAGCTGAATCTCTTAGTTTTAACTTGCTCAGTCATTAGCTAAAAAGTGTGCAGTGTCTTTACTCCTCTTGTTGGAATAGTCCATATACCTGAATGAGAGAGAATTTCAGTGATTAGCCATTTCTGCAGGGTTTGAGAATTAATATTGTCTAATGCCAGCAGTGAACAGTATTTCCAGGTCATTTCACCCACCTATTTAAAACAATTGTGCTGTTGTCATGAGTACCAATTAATCGCTTCATCACTGGACTGTGTCATGGCAAGTGAAAGTCGTAGAGCCAACGTTGTTAAGGTTATGCAATAACAATATATTTTCCGATGGGTATTTGCATCTCTGGTTATTAGGTAGCTTGCAGAAGAGTGAGATGGTACTATAAAATGTATTTTTAGTTAAAAATCCATTGACATGAGTTAACAAAGTTAGCTTATAAGGCCATTTTCTTAGTCACAACTGAGATGAAATTTTGCAGGTTGTTTCAGAGAAGAGCTTCAGCAGTTGTCACTAAACCCACACAACCCCTCTTCCTCCTCTGTCAGGATTCCTTAGGTATATATGTAAAAAAGTTTAGGCTAGAAAGATTTTGCTGTATGTAAGCACATAAAAGATGAGAATGTGTGTTTGACTAACTGTAGAGCAATTCTTGGCCTATAAAGTCTGGGTTCAATCAAGGTGGTAAGTTTGAACTGTTTTTCCCCCTCCTTCCCCAGTTAAACTTAGAAAAAACAACAGCAGCAATAAAACTACCACGCTTTGCAAGGGTATATTTTAGCAAACAATAGATTACATACCGAAACAATGTGTTCTTTAAGAGTACTAATGTTCCTTTATTTCGGGAAGGTTATGGTTCATGATCTTCTAGAAACTACTTGAAAATAATACAGCAAAAAGAACTCCAGTGTTCTGCATTTAGAGATGGTGAGATCCTAGTACTGATATATAAATACTGACTGATGCTGTGGCGCGATGCCCTCTGCCGTGCCCTCTGCCATGCTCCTGCAGAACAGAATTGCTAAAATACTGGTAGTGTTGTCCATCTGCTGCTAACACACAACGTTAGCCATTATTGCTAAAGCTAGTGGACAGGAGGAAATGAGGGTATCTGTAGTCAATAGTTTGGTGGTTTGTTGTTTGTTTTTAATAATACACCTTTATATTGTTTCTTGTAAGGGTGTTAGTGTAATTGAAACCATAAATCTGACTGGTGATACTGTTGTGGTTTTACTGCTGAGATGTGACAGACAGGTACTTACTAGTGTGAATCACAGAATCATAGAATGGTTTGAGTTGGAAGGGAACTTAAGATCTCTTACTCTGTTCAGCATCCAAAACTCTAGCCCTCAAAGAGCAGTGAAATGTCCTTTGTCTCTGCCTCAATGGTTCTTTTTATACTATGCAAGTCAAATCCTAAGGCATAGTTTATAAATGTAGAAATTGTAGTTCTCGTTTTGGAACTTTAGCCAAATATTATTAGAAAAGGACCTTATGAGGCATTGGACATACTCAGAGCAGCAAAAATAGCTAACAAATAGGTAGCACGTATCAGAAAATTGGATCAGTAAGTGTAATGTTTGTGATTGTGATAATTTTAATAAAAAATACATATCACAGGCTAAACTCTTCAAAGAACAGGAAAATCTCACACAAGGGAGGATATGAACTATGCTCTTTGTCTCTGGGTAGTTCTGCCATTACTTCATCGTCTTCTGCCTGGAACGTGTTGAAAATATAGTTGACTCTAACAGGAACTAAAATGACACAGTTTTTATCAGTCAATGAGAGCTGGCTCTTGTTTTTTGAAGTACCAGAAGTGACTGAATCATAGAATTGTCAGGGTTGGAAGGGACCTTAAAGATCATCTAGTTCCAACCCCCCTGCCATGGGCAGGGACACCTCCCACTAGATCAGGTTACTCAGAGCCCCATCCAGTCTGGCCTTAAAAATTTCCAGGGATGGGGCTTCCACCACCTCTCTGTGTAATGTTAAAGGAAGTGCTTGCCAATGTCTGAGATAAAAATGCAGCAGAACTGCACAAAGGGTTCGGAAAATGTCTTGTGCGTATGAATTAAAAGGTTTTAGCTAGAAGATGATGATGCATGTCTCTAGGCCTTAAGGAATTATATGGTTTTGGTGTGTGTGTTCTCATCTCAGATTGGCGGAGAACAATAGGTGACAGTGATGAACTTTCTTCGTTGTGATTGTCATATTTATACTGTTTTTAGAGTTGTGAATGCTGGATGTGAGTGAGAGAATGGACCACAGAATGGGAAGTTTAAGTGACAAATATTTATTCATTGAAAAAGCTTTTGTCATGAATGAAGGAACAAATCACAAGAAAACCATGAATTAGCTTGAGTGTATATGCCTTCATGTATATTTTTTGTACAAAAGGGTTGCAGCTGAAGAAGTGATGAATAAAATACATTGTGACTATGCAAATAGTGGGAGAAAGAAAACTTATGTGTTTGGCTGCTTCTGTCTGCCAGCTGAGTTGGGAATCTGGCAAATCCAGTGTATATATTGCAGGATCTGCCTCTAATCCTGTTGTACTGTCAGCTTGTATTTCTAACTAAACTGAAGTTAATTTACAGCTCAGTGAACTGGCTATGTTCCCTCAACTAGCCCTGTTCTTCAATTGTAGGTGAAGAGTTCAACTGTAGTTGAAACTTTTCTATTGTTTTCAGCAGGTGATTCAATTAATGAGTGTGAGACATTCTGCCAGTTGCTAATTCTGAATTTCAATTAAATAATTTTTGTATTGTGTACATATAAATATACTTAAAGATAATATGCCTATTCTGAGCAGTGTCAGATGTGATAGGGCATGACGCTCTTCTATGGTGAAAAAGCTGTATGTGTCTAATTAGTTAATATAAATGTAATGTAGTTGTTCCCTATGTTCATTTGTAGCCTGTAAGGGCTTTCCAATATGCTCTTGAGTAGCATGAGTACAAAAGTATTATGACAGAGAACTTTAATCCATAGTCAACAAATACTGTTCTGTCTCTAATGAATATTTGAACTAGATAGTGCCTCTAACATTGAAGTTACCTATAGCACATTGGCTGTTATCTTTTTTGTTCTCAGTGTATATCCTTGAATAGTCTTCCTCAGCTAGGTGTGACTTTATTTTCTTATATACATGCTCCTGTCTGTCCAAATCTCTATCCTACTGAGACAAAGGACTCTATCTTCCTTTTGGTGTGGGGTAATTTCTGATTTTATGGGTTAGTTTTACTGGAAACAAAAGGAAAAGGAAGTTATTTTCTTGAAGGGGAAAAGAGAAATAATCCCAGATGAAACTAATCGCCAAGACTAGTCCTACTGGTTATAAAGGAAGAACAACTTTGTGTCAAAGCTCTTCTCAAACATTACAGGTGCTGGGTGGATTTATTTGCTTTATGCAGCATTGGTTTTGAATCAAACCACAAAGTAATCTAACTTTATCTTTTTAAGTTAAAAACTGTTGTTGGCTGTATACATGTGGTTCAAGCAAAACAAGGTGTATTTTCTCTTGCAGATTTCAAATTCATTCTATTTTAAAAAAGTTAATTAGTTCTCTTCTATAAAGTTAATTAGGTTTTGTCACCTTCCAGAATCATAAATTATTACAGAACAAGTTTTGTGTTTTTTAAAATATGTATGTGAATACAATGTTCTTGGGCAAGTGTTTGCTTAGTAATGCAAGAATAACTTAATGCCTTTTTTTTTTATTATTGTTATTTTCTACGAATGCCATGGCTATTAGCATGGCACTTACCTGGATGAAATAAGCCTACTTACCTGTAGGTTAAAGGAAGGGTAGATCTGCTTGTCCCGTGTTCTCTTGCCCATGCTAGCAGTGGAATGGATGACTGTAATGATGGCAGTCACACCATAAAAGGAGTTAAGATTTCATCTTGATGAAGCCAGTCAGCAGCTGCAGACTATATTCTTCATATATTCATTTATCTGTATCAGATAATTTCAGTGACCTAGAAGTCGGTCACATAGGCCTTTTTTGGGGGGGAGAGACGGTGATGACAGATTTTTTCTCTGCATTCCATGTCCTTTCTCCCATAAGTATTTAACTGAGCTCCAGAAAGGAATACACTAGACATGCTTTCTTTCATATGAGCTCATACCTATACTTAGAAAAGTCTCTTTTAAAGTTATTCTAATAACTAAAATGCAGTTATTTTTCACACAGATTACACTTTCCTTCAGTTCTTTCCATCTTTTCTTACACTTCATGATGCTTTTTATAAGAAAATAGAAAACTCTTAGATTAAAAAGAAAAAAAATGTGTGTCAGAGAGAGCGGGGAAGCCTTTCAGTTGCTCTTCTAATGTCTTCAGCTAGCAGTTACAAGTCTACATTTATGACCAATAACACACAATTGTGCACATATACTGGGCTAAAGTCTGAATTTCTAACAATCTAAACGTTGTATACTTTTCAGTTAATAGAGAAAATTTCTTTTTATTGCTATGTTGTCTGACCTTGCTCTATCCTAGTTAACGACCAACATAAATTTTGGTCATGCTGTCTCTTAATTAGGTATCCTATATCCTACAGATTTCCTAGAGTGCTAATCTGGAGGCTAGTATTTTCAGAAAAAGTGCAGCTTGGGTACAACCTGTACGTATGTTTTGGTATTATTCCAGTGCTATTACCCTCTCTAACAATAAAGAGATAAGGTAAGCAAAAAGGAAAGACACTATTTCTGCCTCAGAGAGGACAAGGATATTTGAAGTGCTAGCCTGGGACTTTGTAGAGTAAGATTCAGTTTAAAGGTCAGTGTCAGGCTTTGCCATGGTGAAAAGCAATATCAGTTAATTTTTTTGATACTTTATTTTTATACTTCTTTTGTGGAACTGATTTTGCATGTGTCCCAGGGTTTTCTGAAGTTGAGTATTTTCACAATGTAATCTCTTTTTACAGTAAGGTGCCATGTGAGCACCTAAGCCTTAGTAATAGAATCATAAAATGGTTTG
>VYZX01014783.1:0-10771 GCA_013401335.1 Brachypteracias leptosomus
GAGCCTTAAACGGAGACACCAGGCTATCATTTAGCAATCATATATTGAAGTGTGGGATAGTTATATGTCTTTATCAAAATACTATGTGCAGTAAAGATAAAGTAGTGGCTTTTTGTCCAAGGATTACCAAGTTCTTGGCTAATACTTACCTCTCACATGACTTGATCATAGAATGTTCAAGCCCCTGTTCCTAGTCTTACACTTTACTCCTTTTCTCATTCACAACATCTCAGTGAAAGACTACTTACTACTCAGTGCTTAAAAGGATCTTTAATCAATTTTCCCATCCTACAGTACCTAAGCTGCCCTTTCTAATAGATTTCAAGCATGTCTCCCTTCTTACCAAGCTATTTGTCAGTTTTCCAGTTTAACAATTGGTTTATTTGTCAGGTTTCATTTCTTAATTTGTTCATTTGACAATTTGTTAATTGCTTGACACTTTCACAGTACTTACCCAGTTGCATTCACATCTTTATTCTAGTCATTGCAGTGGAGAAAAATGCAGATACTCAGTTCAGCCCAATACCATAGAGTTCTGTTTTGAAGGGCAGGATATTAACATGAAGAATTTTTAAAGTCTCATTCTGTATGGACTTGTAAATATTTTAGAAAATACACTTTAATTTTTACTCAATATGAAGTTAAACAAATATCTCCACACAAGAAATTATCAAACGTATGGATTCTATAAATTTGCATTCCATAACATGATATACTTCACACAGTGCATTATATGCCTTCACAGAAACTAAACTGGATCCATGAACTGACAAGGCTGTAGCTGTAAGACAGAATAGCAAATTGCCAGGAAATCAGTTTTCCATTAAAGAGCCATTTCAACCTTTAGGAGCAGTAACAACAGCAAATATTCAAAACAGAAGGAGAAAGCATACTGAAGAAGGAGAATCGTTCCCTGCTAACACACCAGCCTAGTACTACAGATTCCAAGGTACCATTTTCTTCTTTTTAAGGGTCAACAATCACATCTCCCAGCTCCTTGAAATGTTATCCTGATGTTACTCTGGATATGTTGCTCTGTTATTGTATCATTATCAAGCTAGTCTGCTGAAGGCAGTTTCTTTGCAGAAAACAATTTAAGATTTATTGGACTTGAAAAGAGAGAGTTTTATTCTATAGCCCACTAGTTATAGCCTTTGCTGTGGAAAGAAGAGACATGGGATCTGATCTCTGCTCCCAGTCCTTGTTGTTCTTTAAAAATAAAATCCAATAATGTTTAAGTACTGTTGTGACATGTGCTTTTAGTTTCTTCTTGTTATTACTCTTTCCTTCATGTAGTGTCAGTTTATCTGAACACAGTTGTTGCTCAAACTGTCTTGGCAGAAAAACTGGCTTTCATCTCATTCTCAACATGATGGTCAATTTGATGACTTAAAACATTGAAACTGAAAATCAAGATGGTTAACTTTGCCCTACTTTAATTTGCATCTTCCGATGTCATGGCGTATAACACAGACATGACTGAGACAGTCTTTGCAGAAACACAGTCAATCATAACTTGAAATTCTGCTAGGCACCTGGTTGTAAGGAGATAAAAATGGCATTAAAATGAAGGAATTAAGTAACTGTATGAGGGAGAGCTTGATCTAATTTTTTTCATTATTTATCCATGATTCAAGGTTTATTAAATACATCAGAATTAATCACCAGTTAGAAATATTCTGAAAAATTCATTTTGTAAACTGAAAGTTTTCAAAATGACTGTGATAAAGTTTGAATGCTCAATCTAAGAGAAATTGCAGAACCTGGCTAACAATTTTCTGTTGTCTCCCCATTAATATTAATTTTACTATTGTAGAGTTTTTAAAAATTTGTTTTAATACATATACTTTCTTCATTATGTTTTCACACCTGTATCTTTTTTTAAACATTTTAAAACATAAAAGCACAGAAAAAAATTACACATCTTTATCACTTATGTCTTCTTACAAACTTTTTAATAGGTTTTAATTTGATTTATACAAATTCTTATTTGAAAAATAGTGAAGTTGCCTAGTTATTTCAGGAAATACAGAATGCCAACATACAGGCAAACCATGAATGCAAGCATATTTCAGGTATAAAAACCTTGTAATTTATATTATAATTTTCATTTTGAGTATGGAAACCTAAAAAAATAGATTACAGTAAAGAATTTAATTTATTTTTTAATTAATCTTCAAATCAATAATTCACCATTCAAACATATCCTTCTTCTAATGATCTCACACATTTTAATTTTACATCATCTTTTGGAGCACTGATATTTTTTAAAAAATTGTTGATGTGATAAAATCAACAGATTATAGATTCTAATATCTAATTATTAACCTATGAATCCATATAATTAGGCAATAGCCTGTATATATCAGCTTGAAATATTCTACTAACTAGAAAATGATAACACAAGTAAGAATATTTTCTCAGGAAAAAAACCCCCGAAACCAGGAATTTATTCTAAGCTGAAAAAACTCAGTGGGAATGGTTACAGCCTGCTTATGTTAGTGTGCCATCAATGAATCTGGTTGGCAGGATTTCACAAGACTGAAAAGGAGGGAATGGCCTGGATTAAATCTGTGTAAATTTCAGATATCTAACTCTGTCTGCAACATTAGGCTCATAATTGCTTTTCATTGACATTTGAACAGCAACTTCAGGAAGTGGTTTGGTCACAGGTGTTAAAGTTGGATGAGATTGATGTGAGGCACAAAGATCAGCGTTTATGATAGAAGTGGTCAGGTTTGAGTCCTGAATCTAGCAGGGCACTATTAAGCCTATTATTAGATCACTAGAGGCTGAAGTTTTGGAAAAGATTTCTATGGAGCACACATTTGATAATAGAAAGCATTGCTACAGGGTTCTGTCAAGGTAGTCCTTGTGCCACATTGCTTAAGTGCTTCATGGTTCTCTCTTGTGAAATCAATCCAAGCAAGTGCTTCCCTACTATGGGCAAAGTAGCTCAATTTGTGATAACAAGAAATTGCTTCTTCATTGTGATTACACCAGGTGCTTCTTATTCTCTAAATAATTGGTTTTAATTTCCTGACAAATAATACATCTCCGTCTGGAATTTGTAGAAAGGATATATTTTTAATTCTGCACCAATTTTCAGCTAAAAAAAGGTCTAGTACCCTTATCATAATTGTAGAAATTTTATACTGTATTATTTTTGTAGATGATTGATTTTCCATTCCAGAATATATTAGACATCTTTAGAGAAGGACAGTCATACATATTAATCCACCAGATTACTTATATCATCTATTTGTATTTAATTTATTGTCTCTGCTCACTTCTCTGATGTTTATCGTATGTGCAATTTACTATTTCCCTTTTTAACCTTATATTTTCAATTTCATTTCCAATAATCATAAGTGAGAAAAACACAACAATGTTAGCAAGAAGTGAGATGAAACCTGGCAGGAGGAGACAATTCATTCGGACATTCAATAATCGTACTTTATGAAGGTGTGGACAAGCTGTCCAACCTGTCAACCTGCGGTCAAATGGAAATAATCCAATTCTCCAGAAAAGGCATCACAAAGTGAGCAAGTGAGATGAGGAAAGCTGTTCTCATAATCTTCTTTAGTTTTAAGTTCTGTAGAAGTATTGTTCAAAAATAACACATTTATATGAGTGTTTGTCTTGTGGTCATACCTGGCAAGGTCTTAGTGGTAGGTTGCTGGAGGGTGACCTGTGTGGAAGGAAACAGCAGCTGCTCCGAAATGGACCTAAACAACAAACCCACCATCTGCCCAATCTGCCACCAGTCCAAGGAGAATCTAATACTGCTGCTTAAATATATTTAAGAGTGGTAGTTGCTGGGAAGATTAACAAAACAGAAAAGACATAAAAGAAACTTGAAGAAGATAGGTGGAAGCAGACATCACTGAGGACATGGCTAGGTATGCACTCTTGAAAGGAGGCAGTTCATGCCACAGCAGGGATAACTCTGAGAGACCATGGTCCATGGGTGACCCATCCTGGAATGTGGACACCCCTGAGGGACTGTGGCTATGGGTGAACCACTCCAAGGCAGCAATAAGCCTGAGGATCTGCAGTCATGGGCAACACATGCTGGAACAGAAGAACAAGAAGCCAGGAGCAGAGAGACAGTGATCCCAACTTTCTGCTCCATCTGTCACCTCCCCAGACGAATTGAGTAGGACTGAGTGTAACCTGTGGTGAAAATAAAGGAAGCTGAGACTAGGAGATAAGGTACTTAATGCTTTTCTGCTTTGGAATAAATACAAATATAAATGAATGAACATTTAATTTCAGTATGAATTTAGGAAACAAAGTGTATTTAATATGATATTAGTTAACAGTTTACTCTCATATAGTTTTCTCATAGTTTTTTGTAAAGGAAGTCATCAATTTTATCCAACTATCAGACCGGATAATTGAGACAAAATGATCAGCAGTGATTTACTAAACATCAATTACCAAGTAATGGAAATGGTAACAGAATATAAATCTATTATGTTACCATACATTATTGGAAAAGCTCAACTGGAGTTGAAAGTGCCAATGTTGTGTCAGACAATAAAAGAGGCTTTCCTAAAGTATGTGAATGGCAAGAGGTCTAAGGAAAAAACTGGACTGATGTTTGATGAAGATGGTCATCTGACAAATAGGGCTGAAGAAAAGGTGGAGGCATTTCATGCAGTTTTTTGCCTCAGTCTTTAATATTAATGATAGACCTTGAACTGTCTGGTCCTTTGAGTTGGAGGACCACAGGAGCTCAGGAGCAGGCAATTCCAAAGTGCTGGAAGTCAAGGAAGTGAGACAGAAGGCTGGCTTGGCTGAGCAGAGATCTTCTAGAACTTAGGTGAAAAAGGAAAGTGTATGGACACTGGAAGCAAGTACAGGCAACACAGAAGGACTACAGAGATGCTGTTTGCCACCACAGGGAGAAGATGCATGTGGCCAGAGTTGCATGTGTGCAGTTTTGGGTACCTCAATATAAGAAGGACATCAAACTATTAGAGTGTGTCTAGAGAGCAAACAAGATGGTGAAAGGCCTCAAGGGCAAGACTTATGAGGAGCAGCTGAAGTCACTGGTTTTGTTCATCTTTGAGAAGAGAAGGCTGAGGAGTGACCTCACTGCAGTATACAACTTTCTCAAGGAGGGCAGCAGAGGAGGAGATGTTGTTCTCTCCCTGGTGATCAGTGATAGGACATTATAGGAAATCGAATGAAGCTGTGTCAGGGGAAGTTCAGATTAGACATCAGGAAAAGGTTCTTCACTGGTTGGTCACTGGAACAGGCTCCCCAGGGAAGGGTCATGACACTAAGCCTGTCAGAGTTCAAGGAGTGTCTGGATGATGCTCTTATTCATATGATTTATTGTTAGGTAGTCCTGCTAGCATCAGGAAGTTAGACTCAGTGATTCTTATGGGTCCCTTTCCAGCTTGTGATATTCTATGATTCTATGACTGTGGGAACAGTGACTTTCCATTTATGGACACCAAAATTGTAAGGGACAAGCTGTATCAGTGGAATGCTCGTAAGTCCATGGGGGCCAATGGTAATTCACCCCAGAGTACATGAGGAGTTAGTGGATGTTACAACAGGATCACTCTCAGTTATGCAGCAATGGTCTTGGGAGACTGGGGAGGTCCCCATTGACTGGAAGCTAGCCAGCATTCTTCCAGTTTACAAGAAGAGTGTGAGGGAAGAACAAGGGAACTACAGACATGTTAGTCTAAACTCAGTACCTCAGTGGAAAAATTATGAAGGTGGTCATACTGGGTACTATTGAAAGATATTAAAAAAATAATGCAATCATCAGGCACAGTCAACATGAGTTCATAAAGGGAAAGTCCTGTTTAACTAATTGGATATCCTTCTACGATAAGGTCACCCACCTAGTGGATGAAAGGAAGATGGTGGATTTTAGTAAGGCTTTTGATACTGGCCTTCATGGTATCCTTCTGGACTACTTGGCCAACTGAGATGAAAGGACACACAACACATTGGGTGAAGAAGTGGATGAACAGCAGGCCTCANATAGGTGGAAGCAGACATCACTGAGGACATGGCTAGGTATGCACTCTTGAAAGGAGGCAGTTCATGCCACAGCAGGGATAACTCTGAGAGACCATGGTCCATGGGTGACCCATCCTGGAATGTGGACACCCCTGAGGGACTGTGGCTATGGGTGAACCACTCCAAGGCAGCAATAAGCCTGAGGATCTGCAGTCATGGGCAACACATGCTGGAACAGAAGAACAAGAAGCCAGGAGCAGAGAGACAGTGATCCCAACTTTCTGCTCCATCTGTCACCTCCCCAGACGAATTGAGTAGGACTGAGTGTAACCTGTGGTGAAAATAAAGGAAGCTGAGACTAGGAGATAAGGTACTTAATGCTTTTCTGCTTTGGAATAAATACAAATATAAATGAATGAACATTTAATTTCAGTATGAATTTAGGAAACAAAGTGTATTTAATATGATATTAGTTAACAGTTTACTCTCATATAGTTTTCTCATAGTTTTTTGTAAAGGAAGTCATCAATTTTATCCAACTATCAGACCGGATAATTGAGACAAAATGATCAGCAGTGATTTACTAAACATCAATTACCAAGTAATGGAAATGGTAACAGAATATAAATCTATTATGTTACCATACATTATTGGAAAAGCTCAACTGGAGTTGAAAGTGCCAATGTTGTGTCAGACAATAAAAGAGGCTTTCCTAAAGTATGTGAATGGCAAGAGGTCTAAGGAAAAAACTGGACTGATGTTTGATGAAGATGGTCATCTGACAAATAGGGCTGAAGAAAAGGTGGAGGCATTTCATGCAGTTTTTTGCCTCAGTCTTTAATATTAATGATAGACCTTGAACTGTCTGGTCCTTTGAGTTGGAGGACCACAGGAGCTCAGGAGCAGGCAATTCCAAAGTGCTGGAAGTCAAGGAAGTGAGACAGAAGGCTGGCTTGGCTGAGCAGAGATCTTCTAGAACTTAGGTGAAAAAGGAAAGTGTATGGACACTGGAAGCAAGTACAGGCAACACAGAAGGACTACAGAGATGCTGTTTGCCACCACAGGGAGAAGATGCATGTGGCCAGAGTTGCATGTGTGCAGTTTTGGGTACCTCAATATAAGAAGGACATCAAACTATTAGAGTGTGTCTAGAGAGCAAACAAGATGGTGAAAGGCCTCAAGGGCAAGACTTATGAGGAGCAGCTGAAGTCACTGGTTTTGTTCATCTTTGAGAAGAGAAGGCTGAGGAGTGACCTCACTGCAGTATACAACTTTCTCAAGGAGGGCAGCAGAGGAGGAGATGTTGTTCTCTCCCTGGTGATCAGTGATAGGACATTATAGGAAATCGAATGAAGCTGTGTCAGGGGAAGTTCAGATTAGACATCAGGAAAAGGTTCTTCACTGGTTGGTCACTGGAACAGGCTCCCCAGGGAAGGGTCATGACACCAAGCCTGTCAGAGTTCAAGGAGGGTCTGGATGATGCTCTTATTCATATGATTTATTGTTAGGTAGTCCTGCTAGCATCAGGAAGTTAGACTCAGTGATTATTATGGGTCCCTTTCCAGCTTGTGATATTCTATGATTCTATGACTGTGGGAACAGTGACTTTCCATTTATGGACACCAAAATTGTAAGGGACAAGCTGTATCAGTGGAATGCTCGTAAGTCCATGGGGGCCAATGGTAATTCACCCCAGAGTACATGAGGAGTTAGTGGATGTTACAACAGGATCACTCTCAGTTATGCAGCAATGGTCTTGGGAGACTGGGGAGGTCCCCATTGACTGGAAGCTAGCCAGCATTCTTCCAGTTTACAAGAAGAGTGTGAGGGAAGAACAAGGGAACTACAGACATGTTAGTCTAAACTCAGTACCTCAGTGGAAAAATTATGAAGGTGGTCATACTGGGTACTATTGAAAGATATTAAAAAAATAATGCAATCATCAGGCACAGTCAACATGAGTTCATAAAGGGAAAGTCCTGTTTAACTAATTGGATATCCTTCTACGATAAGGTCACCCACCTAGTGGATGAAAGGAAGATGGTGGATTTTAGTAAGGCTTTTGATACTGGCCTTCATGGTATCCTTCTGGACTACTTGGCCAACTGAGATGAAAGGACACACAACACATTGGGTGAAGAAGTGGATGAACAGCAGGCCTCAAAGGATTGTGGTGAATGGTGTTACATCTGCTTGGTGACCAGTTACAAGTGATGTTCCTCAGGGTTCNAGGAAGCATTTTTTTACCAAAAGGGTGGGTGATCAAACACCAGAATAGGGTTCCTGGAGAGGAGATCAATGCTCCATGACTGTGTTTATGGTCAGCCCTGAATTGGTCAGGCTGTTNGTTGAATGCATCATTCGCAAGTTTGCTGGGAGGTGCCGCTGACTCTTTCAAGAGACAAGAAGCCTTGCAGGAGGATCTAGATAGGTTGGAGCATTGGGAAATCATCAATATTCTATTTAACATTTGAAAGTTTAACAAGAACAAATGCCAGATTCTGTACCTACAATGGAGTAACACCAGGCACAAGTACAGATTTGGAGAGGAGTGGCTGGAGAGCAGCCCTGAAGAAAGAGATCTGACGGGGCTGGCTGACATCATATTCAACGTGAGTCACCAGTGTGCACTGGGAGCCAAGAGGGCAAACCTCATCCTGGAGTGTGTTAAACACAATACAGCCATCTGGTCAAAAGAGATAATTATACTGCTGTATCTAACATTGGTGTAGACTCACCTGGAGTACTATGTGCAGTTCTGGACCCGACAATTTAAGAAGGGTAGGAAGGTCTTTGAAGATGTTCAGACAGCAACAAAGCTGGTGAAAGGGCTGGAAGAAATGCCCTATGGGAAGCAGCTAAGAACTTTGAGCTTGTCTAGTTTGGAGAAAAAAAGGCTAAGGAGTAATCTCATTGCTCTCTACAGCTTCCTGAGGAGGGGAAGTAGAGAGGGAGGGGCTGATCTCTTCTCCCTGGTATCCAGTGATAGGACATATGGGAATGGTTCAAAACTGCACCAGGGGAGGTTTAGACTGGACATTAGGAAGCATTTTTTTACCAAAAGGGTGGGTGATCAAACACCAGAATAGGGTTCCTGGAGAGGAGATCAATGCTCCATGACTGTGTTTATGGTCAGCCCTGAATTGGTCAGGCTGTTGGACTGAATGATCATTGTAGATCACTTCCAACTGGAACTATTCTATTCTATTCCATTCCTAAATTGAAAAGTCAAGCAGTCAAAAAAATTTAACTAAAATAAAGATACCCATTGTAATCTTAATTCAGTCCTATTGTGTGTGCACCTTGTGATGTATTATCTAATTGCCTCTAGTGTCCTTAGGATCCCTGTCTCCACAGATCATTGTTTATTTCACAGATCTGTTCAATATTTTGCATTCTCCTCATTTTTCACTGCTTGTTCTCCTTGCCCTGATGTCTCTCTTACTTTCTCTGTAAGACTGAAAGCCTGGTCTGGAGAAGGAATTCTTAATTACACCAAAAGTATTCTACTACACTTATCACTAGAGTGTGTTACTGCTTCATAAACACTAGTAAATTCAGTTTCACATACAGGTACTGCCGCTGTTTTACAAAGAGAGAACTGAGACACTGAGGGACTGAGATTAAAAAATCTCTGATTGGAATACCTATGACCCCATTTTTCATAGTATTAGCATTAATGCATCTTCATATATTCACAGCACAGCAAATCAATTTTAATAACAACTGTGAACAGTCAATTATGCTGTAACTGAGGTGCAACATATTCAGACTATAATGAACATGTGACTTGAGAAAGTATCTTTGACAACATTTATCAAATACAGTGAAATTCAATGGCAGAGGCATAGACAGAATCTAGTTTTCAAACATTCAGCTCCTGTAAATTTAACAGTAGCTTTCATGTTTCAAGTTTTGCAATAAATGGAGCATGATGCTATATAGACAACAGTCTCTAACCTCCTGTTACCACTCTCCTCTGTTGCATGTATCCTTTCTGGTCTTGCTTCCCTTCACCCTTTGTCTCCATGCTCACCTATTCCCTATGCACCGTTTGTCATGTAATCTCAGCCTCCCAAAATTCCTTGCTTTAAACCATATTTCTTGTTGTCTTCTGCTTTCTCCTTCTCTGCTTCCTTTTTTGCCCTCAACAATCCTTTCAGAAATATTTATTAATATTCTAATTAGCTGACCAAGTCTCAGGCTAAATTTACCACAGGCTTGAGCCAGTAAAGCAAGTATCCACAAAAAGTGGGATTTAAATGACATTTACATCCCTGATTCAAATTCTGAAAGCTGCAGTCTGCACCTAGAGAAAGCTAAAATGTAAACAGTCTTTACTGGTTTACTTTTCTGTTTTTCTGGGCCATATCTTGTGCTGTAGATATGAGCCCAGCTGATCCAACATTATTCAACACTCCTCAATACAGAAAAAGCCCCAGCAGATGTTATCAAACATTACAGGTATGCCTATGACAAAGACATAGCAAGACTACTGATTAATGTGTATATACGTTAGACAAATTAGCAAAGTAGTCAATTAGCAAATTGAGCAACATGTAACAATGTAATTATATAAGAAAGAAGTTAGTCAAATTCAGATTTTAAAACCTGGACAGTTATTACAGCTTTTGGCTGAAGTTTGATTGGTAATATGCAATTTTACTCCATTTTGCTAATTACCATACTGTCTGAAGTCAGCAAACCTGAGTGACAGTTCTAACAAAATATCTGGTTGTGGCTGAAGAAATGAAGGATTTATATCGATGGGAGGGGTAGACCT
>VYZX01014783.1:12390-22557 GCA_013401335.1 Brachypteracias leptosomus
CCCAGCTGATCCAACATTATTCAACACTCCTCAATACAGAAAAAGCCCCAGCAGATGTTATCAAACATTACAGGTATGCCTATGACAAAGACATAGCAAGACTACTGATTAATGTGTATATACGTTAGACAAATTAGCAAAGTAGTCAATTAGCAAATTGAGCAACATGTAACAATGTAATTATATAAGAAAGAAGTTAGTCAAATTCAGATTTTAAAACCTGGACAGTTATTACAGCTTTTGGCTGAAGTTTGATTGGTAATATGCAATTTTACTCCATTTTGCTAATTACCATACTGTCTGAAGTCAGCAAACCTGAGTGACAGTTCTAACAAAATATCTGGTTGTGGCTGAAGAAATGAAGGATTTATATCGATGGGAGGGGTAGACCTNGACCTTGATAGAAAAATAACCCCCAAAATGGTCATTCAAAAATCAATAAAAATGTAACTGTCAATGTCTTGGCAGTGTAGCATAGTTTGAACTTAAGACTGATTGGAAACCAGAACATAAAATGTCCTTTGTGATGTCCCCAAGGACTTTATGTAGCATTTATAGCCACGGTGTGGGCTTTAGCTCTTGAGATTCTGTGAGAATGGGCTTCATACTGTTTTGGAGATCTGTTACCTTTACATTCCTTCTGCTTTTAGGTTATATTGTCAGGATATTAAGTATTATTAAACTAACGTGCAGGAAATTCTATTGCTTATATTTTCCAGCAGTGATAAAAACCCCACCTTTTTTCTTTTCACTTTATTCTGGTTTATTCCAGATTCAGTTTTGGAAATTGAATGAAGAGGGGTTTTTTATCTAGTCTAGTCTTCAATCTATCTGACCCTTCCCTCAGGGGTGTAAGCAAATGATTACTTAAGGATTAGTATTGAAATGTGCTCTATAATCTGTATGATCTTTTAGAAAATGTGTCTGGCTTCAAAGTGGGAATTGATAACACATGAACTGCCCTTAGCCTCTGTGGCTTTTCCACCTCTTAGTTAATAGTGAAATACTGAATAGGAGAAGGATTTCTGTGCTCTTAAGGACAAGTGTAAAACCTGCATATTCATCTTTAAATTTTACACTCTTATTGAATAAGTTTTTCCGGGTTTGATTTAGAACCAAACTAGTTCTGTTCAGTGATTTTACTTTTCAGCCANAGGCAAAGTTAACACATATTTCTTCCTCATTTGATTCTTCTAGAGACTTTGAGATCTTATTCTTAGTCCTCCATAGAATTATGAGTCAGAAATTGTTTGTCAGGGAACATTTTATATGAATAACCATTTCAAAGAAGCTCTAACAAGAACACAAAACTTTCAGTAATAAAAAGTAAATAATAAAAAGCTAAAAGCTAACATTAAAAAAAAAAAAAAGAAATACAACCAATAGAGCTTTGCAAAGATCTTGGGGTTGGCTTGAAGCACGTTGTTTGCACATGATCACAGCAGAATTCATGGTAACAAATTAGCACTGGACAATTCTTGCTAGGAGAGCAATGGATTGTTGTTGAATTGCCAGTACAGAATGATAGTACTCACTGAGATGGAAAAAACCAATGATCCTGCACCTCATCTTTCTATTTGTGATAGGTTTCAGGAATTGTATTCCTTGAAATCTGGAGTTAACAATGAAGTTAAGGTCAATTATACCTATAACAAAGAAAACGCATTATCTATGAATGCAATGGCAGGACACTCAGGTAGAAAATGCTATGTGTAAGCTTATTTTTGTAAACAATGTCAAATATTCAGCTGAAACTAGACTCAAAGCATGTAGTTAAAGGAAAGGTGGTAGGGGAAAAAAACTCTGAAGTACTATGGTTAGTCTCCATTTAGAAATCACAGTGCTATAGGGAAAGTCAAGTAAGAAAGCCAATACTTTTTTATTAGAAATAAAATGGATAGGATCTTGTAATGAAAGCTAAGGCTTGTGTTTATTTAGACTAGTGCCAGTTGGTTAAATGCAAGGTGTCTTTTTAATAGATTACACACTGCCTTTAACTAATTTGAATTATATTAAGGCAATCAGCTCTTTTCTGGGACATACAAGCAATAAAGTCAACAAGAGCTCCACAGTGGCAGTTATTTCCACTGACTTGAGAAGCTTGCTCAAGAAATATGTAGCTCTTTGAAGGCTTTGGTGATTTTCTATATCCACAAAGTGGCTTCTACAGAAATTATTGCTTTTCTGACATAGTACATGTGAAATATAGCTTATATCAACTCTAAATTTACGTATTCAAATGAATGTTGTCAGTGTAAATTTTATCATTGTCTACAATTGCTTACTCTAAACTTTTAAAAATTCCTTTCAGATAAAACATTTGGTTCATGGAGGCTATATTTTTTGAAGTACTTCTCAGTGCTCTTGGGTAATCAGAAGCCTGGCTTTATCCTTTTTTTGTAACAAAATAACTCCACTACAAAAGTAGTTTATCACCATTTTGCTGTACTGCTTCAGTAATGAGCTAGAAACAGAAGTGGCATTTCTGGAAATACCAATGCCATACATACAGCAGCCCAGGATTTCATGGGAAGACTACTGTATTTGATCCTGTTTTATTTGCAAATTCTGACAAGAATAAAGATCGAGACAAAAGAAGCTAGTAAAAAGATATTTTCATTTTAGTATGAGCAATCTCTAAAGAGCATGTGAAGATAGATCATATCACTATCACTAGACTGACAAGACTTTCAGTAAAAATATAGTTACCATTTAGAGGCAAAACTCCTGTAACATATGTTTCTCTATCCTTATAATGTAATAGTAGATTTTTCACATTGCTTTGATCATTGAAAACTTCCATGAATACTGTTTGGTGTTTCAGAATATTATTTTGGCAACAACAGTAACAGCAATAAAAGGAGGTTACTCAAGGTCTTTTCAGCACTGTTGAATTGCTTCTATAAACCAAAATAAATATAGATTATATTTTGAATTAGAAAGCAGAAGAATTTATTGCGATTCTTTCAACAATGTGGTTAGGAGCTAAATGAAAACTATGGAACAAAACAAATTATTCATAACAGCAGTAAGAAAAAGAAAGCTTGTTTAGTTATGCATGAAGAACAGAGATGGAATGTGGCCAAAGGCACTGCTTCAGTAGACGTGAAAGGAAGAGGGAGAGAAGCTGGGAAATGGTGGAATAGGAAAATGCTATTAACAGATACAGTAGCTTGTGATCCATAGACATCAAAACAGGAGTAAAAGTAAACTGTTATTTATTTAATGAAGACTTCTGTGAAATGCAAAATTACTTGCACTGTAACTTAAGTAATACAGTACTAAAGTAATCTAAACCAAGGCTATAAGTAAAAAATGAAACATTGGAATCTTTAAATAAAATCTGATTTCCCCATCCAGGTTTCATCTCAGGAGTTTAGAGCAGCTCCTTAAGCTATGGCAGTGGTTATTGTTGCTGTGTTACTTCTGTAGGAAATCAAAGTCATTTTTCATGACCAGTGTCAAGTTTTTAGTGTCCCAAGTCTCTCTGAGGAAGGCAACTAAAATCATAGGCTTCATTCAGAAATTATGGAGTCATTTCTTATTGGCTTGAAAAAATAGCAGCTCAAATATCCTCAAAAGTGGCACATTATGGCATAAGTACTTGGCAAAATACGATGCTCTGAAGATATGCCTCGCTAGTGTCCCTGCATGACATGGCACAATACATATATATGTATATATTTGCTCCAGAAGAACTTCCAAACTTCACTCAGAATCATAGTAACATGGAATAATTCAGGCTAGAAGAGACCTCAGGAAGTCTGTAGTTCAATCTTCCACTCAAAGCAGGGTCAGCTATGAGATCAGACCAGGTTGCTCAGGACTTTATTCAGTTAGGTCTTGTAAACCTCCATGTATGGAGAGAGACTGCATAATCTCTCTGGGCAACCTGTTACACTGCTTAGAGCTACAGAAGCACAACAGATGTGAAAGTGAGACCAATATCCAATACAAGCTGTAATGAACCACTGTATGTACACAACTGTGAAAGACTGCTTGGTATATTATTATCCTTCTTCCCAGTGTACTTCCATAAAAGAAAAAGGAAAAAGGAGGAGCTGAGTGGAGAAAAAAAGCCTACCAGAACAGTCTGTTTTATAACAGTCTTATTTTATAGAGCAAGAAAGCATAATTCATCAAAATTCTTCTCCATATTTTGTGTTTGGATTGTTTAACAGTTTTGACTTGGGGCAAGACTGGAAGAGTATGGTAATTGGGTAGCTTGAATTTAGAGCACATTTCACTCAATTATATCACAAAGTTAAAAAATACTGAAAATTTGCTATGTAGGGGTTATATTCTTCTTCCAGGATATTTTTAAACAACCTTGTTTAAATCTGTACTTTTCACTTCATTTTGTATAAACTTACAGATTACAATTTACACAATATAGATGCTCAAACTGGGGATTCAATTCCTGAATTACTTTTATTTGACCCTCAAAAACTAAGTAATATTAAAGTAATTATTAAATTATGGTTTGCATTTAATTTAATATAATCTCAAAATAATACAACATATTGATCAAGCCATATCAGATGATGTAGATTGAAAGACACAGTTTTGAATATGTTGAATGAGAGGAGCTATATACCTTCGCGTAAAAGGACTGTGCAAAAGGAGAATTTCATTTTTGCTATATTGCTTTTCTGTCTAGAGGGAGTTCTATATCTGCTATATATATTTTTGGAAACTCTGCTGTTTACTAAATTTATGGGCTAAAGAGAGTAGTACTACCTGTATAGCCAGATTTATTGTCATCAGAGCTTTACACCACCCCAGGCAAAGAAAATATACGGTTTCTATGCATTAGCAATGCAATGTATGTAGTAAAAGTATTTCAATATAAATTAGTATATGAAGCTTTCTGATTTATAAACAATATGCTGTGGCATCTCTTTTCCATTTTCTCACAAGACACTGTGATTAATGCTATCTTCATAACAGGTATTGGTCACCTATCATGCACTGGTACTAGTTCTTATTGTTAATTGCATAGAAAGGACAGGGATACTGGGGTTTGTGTTTGGAAGTTTTCTCCCTTGAAATAATACAAGTGAAATGAAGATGTAAGGCAGCAACACGCATAAAAAATGTCTAGTTTAAATATAATCTAAACATAGTCATACCTCAGCCTTACTGAAGAAATTAGAGCTGTGTCAGACTTCATAGGAATGCAACCTGTTTTACACAGATGATCTGTAACCATGTAGGTTACAACTGTGGTATCCTCTGTAGCCATGTCCAGCTTCTGTCTAGACCTGTTCACAGACTAGGTGTTTCCTCTCTGTAGGCCTCAGGGCTTCTCTGATGCACACCAGTTGCACCTACACTGTGCATGGGTACATACATGTTTGGCCATGCTGATTGTCTCACAAGCTCTTCTTCTTTGCTAAAGCTTCTCTCTGTTACATCCACAAAAACATATAATGTGGCTTCATCTGTTAAAAGAGCTGGAGGGTGTCTCCTGTCAGGGATCTCTTCTAGGCTTTTGAACTGACAACTATTTGTCTTGCAGTTTACAAAGTTGAGACATTGGGAAGAGAATCTAAATTTCTTTATTCTACTCTACATCCAGAGATCTACTTTGTCATTTTCTGAAAAGTGACAGTTTGGATTGAACATTATTCACAGAATACCATTATATCTTTTTAGAGAAAATTTACTTTTAGAATATTCTATTTAATTATGAACATTACAACTTGTCCACTTACTCGCAGGCCAATTCTATCCTCAAAAACTGTTCCTGCAGAGGATTTTAGGTTTTATGTGTTTCAAGTGAGGACATAAGCTATTCTCATGGCCTTTAATTAGTTTATTGTTTACTGTTCATTTTACAATATCAAAGATTTGGTTTCAAGATAATGTGCAAGAATCAGAGAAGGATGCATATTTCTAAATATAATAATAAAGTAATACACTTGCACTAAACTAGGTATACTATGACTATACTTGACTAGAAGCAACAATCTAGGAGAGAAAAGCAGTCATTGTTTCACATTTTCCTTGAGTGGATTTAATTTATGCTAGCCCTGTACAAATAATATCTTCTTGATCTTTACATTGCCTTAGCTGCTCCTATGTACTGGAAGTAGGTGGTTTCACTACTCTCCTTGCTGATGATGCTGCTTATCTATCCTCAGTGTACTTGTATGGGAGAGAGTATGCCAGCCCCATGATGATGCTAGTCTCTTCATCTCCCTAGGTAAGATGGGAGTAACCCATGTACACTTCAAGTTCTGCAAGAATATACAAGGCCATAGTAGTAGGATCACTCTTAGGTTTCATTTATCAGTCCATTGATTCAATTCTTTGTTATTGGTGATGTAATGCTACCAGAACCCTGAAGCAAATAAAAAGCCGGGAGTCTGAAATAACTACTCTCTCAGCTATTGAAGATTCTCTGCCTAACATGGAAGGAAGACCTGAATGAGCAATTCAGCTCAGCATATTACAGAAACAAAAGGACGTGGCATAACTAAAATCAAAATGTACACATATACTGAGTTTATTAAGTAAAAGATTATAAACTATTTTACCCCAGAAAATAAATATATCATATTATGAGGCTGATAGTAAAAATATTAGCTATCAGCAATATATATCTTAGTTATTCCCTGGAAAACTGTTAAAATGAAGTTTCATTTCCAATAAAAAAACCAAACAACTCTGTATGTGGAGATTCAGCACAAGTTAAAGAAACTTAAGAAATATGAGGATTCTACAGAATAATAATCTAGGTAAACTTTATATGGTCAAAACTAAATCCAACCCAGACACCATATAAATTGCAAATATATTTAAAAGTTAATGAGAGATTTTTCATGTGTATTTGGGGAAAAAAAAAGTAACCACTATGCCTAAAGGAGTCAAAAAAAAAAGGAAAGGAAAGGAAAGGAAAGGAAAGGAAAGGAAAGGAAAGGGAAAAAAGAAAAGAGATACGACATCATACTATTACCAACATTAATTCTATGCAGGTAACAAATGGTAAGGGGAAAGATCAGCCCTCTGAAGAGCAGTGGGTACAAATTAGATTTTTGGAAACACTTGACAACATACCAGATCACAGATTAATGTCTAAAGCACAGTCAGAGGAGGCAGGAAAAGCTGGCCAATTCATTGAAAAAAACCCCCACGAATAATTGTCTGTAGTGTTGAAAAGAAGAGGTATGAATAAACAGAAGCAGCAAGTGCACGTGTCCTTATAAACAAGGATCACAGAAACTGCTGCCTTATCTTTGGCTTTTTGTTATTTCCCCCTGGGCTCCTTAGGTTCTATATGCATTCTTTCTGTGAAGTAGTGTATTTGATTTGAAAGATTTTAATGAAAAAACTCTTTCCTAGCTTCTGTTATGTCTACGTTTGGAACTGCTTTACATCTGGCAACCCCAATTCTCCCTTTCTCTCTCCCCCCAGTGGGACCACAGTCATTCTGGACAGCCGCCTATGGAAGGTATTTCCCTTATTTAATATATCCTGAGCTAACTAAATACTAACAGATCTTCTTGGACATCTCTTCCAAATTAATTTTCTCAGTTTAATTTAAACTCTGAAGACTCTACATTTGCAACATATTGCATCATATAGAATAAAATATAGCAACTGCATGTGTATGTTGAGAACATTATGGTTCTTGTCACATTGCCAGCTTTCTACAGAAGCTATTTTTGATGTATTTGACATTATATTTGACAGTCAGACAGACTATTATTACTGATAGTATTTTTTATAGTAACAGTACTTATTATTTAATACTTATTATAATTGTAAATAAGAATACATTTTTTTAAAATTGCCTTTCAGAACCTATTGTACTGTACCATGATCACAAGAGAGGATATAAAATGGAAACATTTTTAGCAAACCAAAGCTACAGCAATTTATTGAGGAATCCCATTTATGTTAACACATAATGGATCAGTTTCAAAGGCAACTTTAAAAAAAATCTCAAATTTATCTCTGCACCAATTCGTATTACAACATTCCTATCTGGATTCTTACATTTCTGGATCTTGGTGGAAATGTTTATGGATACATAAACGAGCACTGATTTTTTATATAATTATTACTCTATTAGCTGGACCTTTGAGATATGTTCTCTGTGCTATCCTGCACTGTTCATTGACTCTATAACATCTCCAGTTCTAAGTATCCTCTGGGATTCAGTATTTGTCTCATCATCACTCAAGGTTTAGGTGTTCTTTTTCTTATGTAAAAGGAATCATATTATACTTTACATAATACCTGTTGAGAGATACAGTTTATTCTTGAATATTACATTAGTAAACAAGAAGGGTTTGTTTGTGTTTTCCTGATACACAGTTGAATGTAAAAAGGTGTATGCATTATTTCCAACAAGAGTGTGACATAGCTATTCCCAAGTAATGAGAATTTGAAAGATGATTCTGCTTTATGTCTGTGTAAGTGATTCACATTCAAAAGAGCTCAGAATAAGCACCAGCTCTAGACAAACTAATTTATTAACAAAGTGGGCTGAAAAACTAGCCCTATTGTTCTCTTGTAGATTATACCAAATTATATTAATTTAATTAAAATACAATATCATGCATATTAACTAATTTATTCTCTCAGCAATCAGGAAGACTGAGTAGCTTCTTTAGTTCATAGGCTGAAAGCTATGTGAGATTATGTGCTGAATTAAGAGATGTAACAAGGCAAGTTGCTAATACATTACCTATGCTTGCTTTTGGATACAGCTAGAGATAAGTATAAGCCACACTCTGCTCTCTCCCTAAAGATTTTCTCTTAGAGGGAAATATAAATAAAGACAGAAAAAATATTCCTACCTATTTATCACAATCTTTACACTCTTATTCCCTGAGTTATCCTCATGACCTGAAGAATCTGATTTCTTGTCTAAATATCTAACATTTGATGTCATTTCTAAAAAGAATTGTGGCATATTTTGCCACATATTTTACAACGTTTTGAATATATATTTACATTAATAAAGTAACAAAGACCTCAGAAGGTATTATAAGAGGTCAGAGCAATCAGGCACAAAAAATGGCATAAAGTCCACACAAAGCAAATTGGCATTTTTTAGATATTGTAATACCAAGGGGGGGAAAAAAGAAGGAAAGACCAGAATTAATAAAAAGAGTAGAAGAGGATGAACTTTGATCATATCCAAGTGCAAGGTCCTGCACCTTGGTTGGGGCAATCCCAAGCACAAATACAGGCTGAAAAATGGACTGAGAGTAGTCCTGAGGAGAAAGACTTGGGGATGCTGGTTGATAAAAACCTCAACATGAGCCAACAATGTGTGAGTGCAGCCCAGAAAGCCAACTGTGTCCTGGGTTACATCAAAAGAAGCGTGGCTGGCAGGTTAAGAGAGATGATTCTGTCCCTGTGCTCTGCTCTCATGAGGCTCCACCTGGAATAGTGGCTGCTTCATCCCTGGAAGTGTTCAAGACCAGATTGGATGAGGCTTTGAGAAACCAGGTTTAGTGGGAGGTGTCCCTGTTCATGGTAGAGGGTTTGAACTAAATGATCTTTAAGGTCCCTTCTAACCCTGACCATTCTATGATACTATGATTCTATGATATCAACCACAGAAAATGGAAACATATGTTATATTAAAAAGAATTGTGATTACAAATTAGAGTCCCTTAAACACTTTTATTAGGGCCTTGCTAAATTGTATTTAAACACATGATAAAGAATTTGGAAACAAATCTAAAATAAACCAGTCTATGCCTAATGGAATGTTTTCCACTAATGGGGTTAGTAGATAGAGCATTTCACTTCCACTTTCCCTGTATGTGTCCTTTACTTTTGTGACCAAGAGTTTATGGTACAGCATATGAAAACTATAGCTCCTGATTCAAATAAAGGTTATGATAATTTTGAGAAGCCGCTGACTCAAACGTAAAGATTCCAGAAAAGAGGTTGCAAATTAAGATTAAAGGACCTATTTGTTCTCCTCAGGTTCTGAGATAAGAGGAGAGGTGTGGAGTGGTATCTCCATGAGAATGGACATGTGAGCAATCCTGACTCTGTGGCACCAGCAAGGTCACCCAAGGACGGCCACGTGCAGCACGTGCAGCGGCAGTGACACAGCAAGAAAAAGGAGGCAGAAGACGGAACTAAGGGCTGTGAATGCACACCAGTGCCTGGCCAATCAGAATATGTTGTTTAGCG
>VYZX01014789.1:0-14658 GCA_013401335.1 Brachypteracias leptosomus
GTAATCTTTGAGATTACTTGTGAAACAGAGAGGACTATCTGATGTGTTTACTTCTTCCTACTGCTCTGGAGTTGAGAGTCTCAAGAGGGCAGAGAAAGTGATTGCAGAATATTTGCAACAAGTTTAGTCTTTGAGGAAAAGAAAGGATTTCTTCTTGTACAAAAGGAAGAATAGGTAAAGGGAAAAAATACTTTAGAAGCACAACAAGCATTTAGCAAAGCCCTTTACATTTCTTGTAGAAGATACAGGGAAGGGGATAATGAAAAAGTGAATAGGAGAAACCTCACTCTTGCCTACATGGAAAAATAAGCCAGAGATATAATGAAAGCAATCAAAAAATAATTACCTAGAGAAAATAATTGTATTGAAGCTGGTATGCTATGCACTCAAAATGCCATAATAAAAAACCCCTGACCCATTCCTGGATAAATTAAATGGCCATCATGTATCATAAAACTGCTTTTTCAGTTTATCACGCTCACATTTCTTTTCAACCTAAACTCCTTAGATTTAGAGAAACCGGCCTGGAGATCATTACATTATTCCTTATGCTATTAATGCAAACTTCCTATCAATCAAACCCAGCTTGAGAACAGCCACAAATCTCTTCTAAAACTATCCAAAGATCATCCGAGCAGCAGGAATGCACTTGTTTGATTAATGTCTGTTATGAGGTATCAAATTTGATCTGTGCAGAACTAGAGAATCCTGCTCTTTGAAACACATGGAAACACTCTGTCACAACTATCAATAGTGCTCTTCTAGAGCAAAAGTTCCATTTTACCCCTAAATTGCTTCCTTCTTGATCTTAGATAAAGCATTTCAACTTGCTCATCTCTAGTGAGCAGGCAAAGAAATTAGAGGCCTGACTAAATTATTTAAATTGTATAAATTTAAATGTCCAAAGCCCCCAGTTTATCAAGGTCTGAAGGTCTGTAAAGCAATAATGAATAAATCTGCCTTCATCAGACAGTACTTCTCTCTCTCAGCTTTGAGTTTTCTGCTCTCTTTTTGCCATGTAATTTTTTGAAAGGAATAATTATGCTTTTGTGCTATTATCAGAAAACTGATAATATTTAAAACTTCCTTATATGTACTGCAGGCTGCAGCCTGCACCAAGAATTCTATAGACATGAAGCACTGTGGGTACTCAAACCCTCCAAGCACTCCACGTTTCTTTTAAGGATAGAAGGTTTTAATTAAAACCAACTTTCTCCTACCCCGTAACCATCTCACTTCAAAATCTTTGACCCTATACACTCAAAGAGTCCCTCGCTAAATTAGCTCTCTGCACTATCATTCTAATCAGGTTATTTCAATACATATGGTTGCTGTTGGCTCCTTCACAGTCTCAAATAGGTGCTCTGATTTTTTAAAAGTAATTCTGAGCTGTACTTGGATTTACTGGTTGTGCCAAAGTATGAACGACAAAAGGATTCACTCTGTCACACCAAAAGTTCTGTTTTATAAATCTTGCTATTAGGCAAAATTATCGACATATAAATAATAGACATGTAAAACCCACCGGTACTCTAGCAATAGTGTGTTATATGATATATATATTAATTTAAAATTGCAAATCTCTTTATGATAAATCTTACAATGTTATATATTATTTCAGCACACTAAGCAGCAAGTAAAAATTCACACCTAAGTCCCGATCCCATCACCATTACTTTTTGCATACCCAGTTATAATTCTCATCCATAAACTCTCTCCTACCTTTTGCCAAGTCTGTGTTGTTACTAAAAATCTACTACCCCTGAGGAGTTTTAAGTTCCTGTAAATGAAATAACTTCCCAGTCTTGTAAAACCACATTGTGGAAAGACTATAATTTGGTAATTACAACTAATAAAAAAATTTTACTCTCCCTCCCACCCCTACTTCTTTGTAGGAATTAAAGAATATCTTTGTTTTTACTGCGGTTTCACACAATAATATGTAATCACAAATTAATTACATTTTCAGGAGGAAAACACAACACAATCTTGTGCTAGAAACATAGTTCTGCAAAACAGTAATAGCAACAAAATAATAGCAGGTGTTAGAGGATAGATTACTGAACTATTTTTCTTCCAGAAAGATATGATAGGACAGGCATTTGAAAGTCTAAATCCAAAACTCTAACCCAAACTGCTTCATTATTGTTTGCAATTAAATGATGCCCTTGTGAACTCTACAGGTACAAAGAAATAGTTTATTCCAAAGCATTGGTTTTAAAAAAAAAAAAAAAAAAGTATTGTTTGTCTTCCTGCCTTGCAGGTGGAAAAGCAGCCATTGAATGGTACTAAGTGTTTGGAAACTGATTTTGCTACAAACAAGCTGTTGCTGAAAATATTTTAATCGCAGGTTGTAAAAGCAGAGGGGAAAAAAGCCAGTTTTATGGTGAATAAAGCAGTCTGTCATGCTACTGTGCCCCGGGGGTGAGCATAATGTGGATGCTTTATCAAATCAAATAAAAACAGCTTGTACCTTTCTTACATTAATTGCTTCATGACTGAACTTTAATAAACCCACAAACTGCCTTTAAAAGTTTCCTTCTCTGATTTTAAAGCTTGGTGTTTTTATTTAAAATTTCCCCAGTTAATGGCTGCACAAAGTCAGCGCAGGGATGAGGTTTTATTGTTATTCAGTGTTTTTTTCTATTTCAAAGCATTTCAAGGCAGCATATACATTCTGGCTCAAAATACGTTGTTAACATTTTCAGCATAATTCTCATTTCTCTTTTCAACTAGCTCTTATGTACATTTCTACAGATAACTCCCGCAAAGGTGTATTATTTGAATGTCCTCTGAGACAACAGTATCTTTTTAAACACATTTTACAAGGAAAATAAACAAGGAAACAACAGATATTAAACATTTAAAATAAATGCTAGAGAAATATATTCTAAACCATCCGAGTTCCATGCCTACTATCACACTAGTTTTCTTTTTAGCAGAATTTCAGGAGAAAATTAGATGTTATCAGTTTTATGATGCCACAACTTTATTCTTCCATACTTATTCTGGTGATTGTAACTCTTCTTATTAATTTAAATGTACAAGGAAATCAAATTTGCTTGAAGGCCCCAAGGTTTTGACTTCTCATAGCTCAACATTTCTAAGAGTCTCCCAAAACCCAAATCATTTCTGATTCCAATAAACCCCAGCCTTATGAATTCTCAAGTCTCTGAAGTGAAAGGTAGTTTGGGATGTGTAGCTCCTTCAAAACCAAACCAAGCGAGTTCAGGCAGCCTTGCATCATTTTCTTTTAAGACAGAGATAACGAACACAAAGTTGCCATCTCCTAAAAAAAAAACCAATAAAAATTCTAAATATCTAAGAAAATACTACTTGTGTTGTTTGTTTACTAATCCTTTAAAACTAGATAATTCATAATGAAATGGTGCCAGTGTTAACAGGAAAGTTTCCTACCCGTTTGAGTGTTGATTTTTGAGTTCAGAGTATTAAGCTGTTATTTTTCTATACCTTTACCTTTCTTTTTCATCTATGTAACTATTATTTTTACACATCCTGCTTGTACTTGGGAGAAATAAAAACCCACCATATTTTCTGGAGGTAGCATTTAATGTCAGTAATCAGTAATAATTACTAGTCTTTGAAACAGCAGTTCAAACTATGCTGAAATAAACAAATCTAATAATAATAATAAACCACCTTAAAATAGTTTTCCCTCTAATTTCAAACAAAAGCCTTACATTGGTATGAGTTTATAGTCATTATTACATCATTAATATATAAATTTCATCTGCTCTCTGCAATTATGTGTCAGACAACCAAGGTAAATACATAACAAGTAAACTGACAAAAAAAAGCAGCACAAAAATAAAACAAGTGCTTTTCAAGCACCATGGCATCTGTAAAAACCAAACATATCCCACACCTTCACACCTCCTTTCTGCTCTAAAAATATATGCTATGACGATATTCCATTTTAAATCTATCACAGCCCACAAAGGAACCATTAATTTTATCACAGTTATCACGGAGGAATCACTTGTTGAATAATCACAAAGTTATGACGAGTTTATTAAGAACTCCATCCAAAATAGGTGCTAGTTCTCTCTAAGTTCATATCTCATTCATAAAATGACTGTTATATCAAAAAGCTTGCTGGCATTAGTTCATTTTTTCTACCATAAGCTTCCTTGGGGTGATCCTTGTTCTGCACATCAACGCTCAATGAGGAAGATGTTTGGAGGAAACTTCTCTTAAATACTCACAGCTCACATTCACAAGAGTAATGAGTGATTTAATGATGAAGTAATAGGAGAAAGAAAGACAGACACTGTTGTAGGTTTGCCATTAATTTTATGATTTCCCAGGGAAACCCAGTTCAAATCTAGGCAAACTATCACCAGACTCAAAGGGTGGAATGAAAAAGAATGAGAGGGAGTGAGCTGGCCACTGAAAACCCACAGGGTTGAAGAGAATTCTGCAAAAGAGTTTATATTCGAACTCAATAATAAGACTAAACACAGAATTTTAGATGTTGTCCACTTGTATAACATTTAAATTGCGTTTGTGTTCTAGTCTGAATTCACAAGCCAAAGTAACACTGTTTGGTAAAACTAATAAAAATGAAGTTATGAATAGAATTTTAACATTTTTACTTCTCCATCCAGCTCCTAAACACCTTCTCAACTTAGCATTTGGATACGAGCTTCCATTCTTTCATTTCAGAGGTTTTTTTGCCCCCCTGTCTTTCTCCATTGAGCTCCAAGTTGTGAGTTTGTTTCCCAGCTGGTATTATCAGTGTTAGAAAATGAATATGCTGCTCATGAAAGAGAGACAGCTGACAGCGCTGGAAACCAAACCTTCAAGTCACAGGATGGAGCAACTGGGCAAGGGTTGCAGCACTGGCTGCGCCAATTCTCCTGCCAGCCCTCTTTGGGGCATATAATTTGTTTTCCATCTATTTTCTGAGCTTTTCCCAGATGCTGTTCTGCATGCCCTTATTCCACGGGAGCAACCTACTTACTTCAAAGATGTATCAAATGAGCAGTCCTGCAGAAAACAGTGGAAATGCTTGTGCATATAAAAACGCACCTATTTAAATCCTTTATCTTCTGAGGTTTTAGTGAGACACCCAGTCACAGCCAATATACTCTTTCTTAGATCAGCATTCCTGGCAAATTGGGACAGCAGCTCCTTTTCCAGGGAGTATCAAACACTGAGCCATGGCATCTGCTTCTTCCAACAGATTTCAATCTAAAAAGCTACTTCTGGGGGATTCCAGGTCTAAGTTTCTCTATTACCCAGCTCTGGGTCCCCATCATAGCACTGCTACTTCCAGGATACATTAACCCTAGCAAGTAAGTCCTGTGCAGCCAAGCTGTCATGTCTTCCTTCCATTTAATCACTGGCTCCCCATCTTTATTCCATATAGGATAAAAAAACCAATCAAATTTCCTAAAACAAATGAGATTAATATTCACTCTCCCAACTCATCCAGTCCAGGACCTTCTCCCTTAATACAAGCTGCAAGAATCTTCTCACCTTTATTATTTGTGACTGTCATAAAATAGCTACAGCAAGATTTCAGTGGGCAAAGCACTCACTAGCCCTTGATGATTAGCTATTAATTAGATCTTTTCCGGCCTAAATGCTTCTCTAGGTGACCGGCACACACTCAGACACAGAAGTGTAACACACCACCGGGGACTGGATTAGGAATAGGAGGTAGCAAAGCCACCCATGTAGTGCTTGCTCAACTGGAGACTACAGGACACAAAAATAGTGTTGTACAGTATGAAGCGAAGCAAGAAAGTTTAACACAACACTTCATAGGAAAAAATGACATTAAGTTTTACATCTCCACTAAAGCCAGGAGAGAAAAATGCAAAAGACTGGCAAAAAAATAATCCAAGTATGTTATAATACCATTATTGAGCAAGAGTCTTGCTACTGACAATTCCAAACAGACATCTCAGAACCAGGGTGCTCACTCTTTCCCTGCAGCTACACAACATGTACATATCAGTTTCTGCACCCCTGTGCTCATAAAGAGGCTGCAGGTTTAACTGGGACACTCTTATCTCTGATCACATCTGCAGTGCTGCTCCTCTTCCCCACTGGTTTCTCTTAGAGGATGCCAAGAAAGTGCATTTAAGCCTTTTGTCTTCTCCTTTGCAAACCCTGCACCGTCATCAGCTCCTGAGCAGGGCCAGTTCCCTGCCAGGCACCATGCCCAAAGCCCTGGCATTCACCAAGGTTTTAACTCATTCCAGGGCAGATCTCAGCATCTTGCACTGATCAGAGGTGGGACAGGTCACAGAACCCAACAACCTGAAGAGTTTAGGAGAGCTCACCAAAATAAATCTCAAGCGATCATTTTGAATAGCCTCTCCTACTGATTTTTTTTCTCTAATTGTAGAGCACTGAGGTCTCCTCTCAACCTCCTCTTCTCCAAGCTCAACAATCCCAGTTCTCTCAGGCACTCCTCATATGACATAGACATTGAGCCCTTGATTGTCCAGCTTACTGGGGAACCATGGAAAGCCTCTCCAGGTCTAAGTGAAAGCCATCTCCTCACACACACCTCCAAGCAGCCCGAGGAAGGCTTGGATGCTCAGCACGGCCAGCCCCATGTTCCCTGTTGTACCGTTACAGCCCATGGCATTGTAGTTGCTAACCCAGCATAGCAATAATTTCCTGTAGCATTTAATGCCCCACCCCTTCCAATTAAAGCCAAGCTGTGCACTAGTGTGCTACCTTCAATAATTCAACCATGATTTATACCAGATCTGAATTAGCATGTCCTGTGAAATATGCATTTGGCTTCGGCTTTAATGGCTTTCTGAAAAAAAAATTTTAAAAAAACAAAACCCACAAACATACAATGTGGATTCAGATTTAAATGGTGTAAATAGAAGTTAATGAATATTATTACTTGAGTTATTAGAACTTTCTGCTTGAAAAAATTTAATCTAATATTCCCATTTTTAGCATTGCCAACAGCACTGGGGCATGCAGTTCAATAGTTCAAAGTCACCAGCTTTATAATTGCTTTCTACAGACCTTAAAAAGGCATTTATGTTTCAGGATGTAACGAATTACCCACAGTCACTTCAAATGCAAGGAGAAAAGTTATTACTGTGGTAGGCTCTCACACACCTTTTCCTTTGAGGAACATGAGGAGGAGCTGAAAAGCTTGGTAAACAAGTGAGAGAAAATCCTGTAATCAAAGAATGAGGAAGCCCTGGGCAGTGCCAACCACTTTTAAAAAATAATAGATTAAAAGAAAGTTGTGAAGTAGAACAGGACCCCGACTGACATTTCCATGGAGCACCAAGATTGTGTGTTTTATGCCAGAAAACACCATGATTCATTGTTGTTTGCTTTGTAATTTCAGTGTGTTTCTGTGCAATTATAGCAGAAATGTCAAGACCAGCTAAGCCTAAACTACAGGTTTAACTGGCAAGTCTTCCTTACTATACAGACCAGTAAAACCTGCCCTGACCTCAAGGGGGATTTGAGCCAAGCAGCCCTTTTGAAATTACCTTTGAGGAAAAGCTCAGATTTTTCAAAGTTAACTCTCAAATTTGAAAGAAAGTAATATTTCAGAAGCATGTAACTTGTGGTGGTTTTGAAGGCTCACCAGTAGAGACTGGATCAACACTTCAGCATTGCCAGCCCCTCCTGAGAAACCGCTTTACACAGGCCCTGTTTATAGCGAAATCCCCAAATCTCTTTCCATTTAGAGCAGGGTGTATCAGGAAAGGAGAACACGTATCTCTGCACTTGTGCCAAGAGCCCTGGACTCAGCCTGTTGTCTCAACTGCCCCAGAAAATCTTTTTCTGTTCGGGGACACCTCTGACATCAGCTTGCCTGGAAGCACTGAAATCCAAAGCACTGATACAAGCCTGGATTTTAATTATGTGCCTAAGATTCATTGAGTGCTCAGTGTGAATATCAAAGTCTTCCAGGGACAGATTTTTCATTTCACTTTCACCAGTGCAAAACTCAGGTATCCACAGGGATTTTTAAAATTTCTGTTTATTTCTCAATTGCACTGATGTTACTGATGGGCAAATTTCACTGAATATTTCTGAGTGCACTTGAACTGTATTGCACAAAAAACCATTGCTATGTATGTGACCAGACTGTTTCATGGGCAATATATAAATATTCATCATACCTGGAAACACTGACTTTTAGCCAAAGGTCTTTTTAGCCAAAGCCACTGTATGTTGAGAAATAATTTTGTTTCAAAAAGAAAAAAATCTGCCTATAAAGAATAGTTATATATCTTCTAATACAGAAAATTCTCCATTTTTTCCTTTTCAATACAAGATACAGTAGAGTAAGTTTGGTTAACTCCCAGATATTTTACATATATATATATACACACAAACACTATATATAATCATATATAGAATATATACACACTATATATCATCTATATGATTATTATTATTTATGCGGGTGTGTGATGGAAGGATGAGAACAACATCAATTACCATCTAGTATCTTGAAACATTCCTCCAACAAAGAATTAGAGAAGGATGATGATGATGAGAGATTGATCTATATAAACTGGAGGAAGGCTGTGGGCTGCCCAAACTGCACTGTAGGTCCAGTTTCAGAGGTTTGGTACCAAAAAATGCTCCTAAGCATGGAAAATTCAAGTGCAGAAGTACAGAGAAAGGGAGGGGGTGAACTCCAGAAGCTCCCAGGGATAAGGCACTGCTGTGAACACCAACTCAGCTCCTCTGTCATTACAGGTGGATTAATGTTAGGGGGAAAATTCCCCTTGTATCACACAGCACTGTATCAGTGTCAGAAAAGCCCCAGGCTAAGCTTCCCAGGGGAGAGAGAGAGCTCTGGAGTGAATAGGCTGGAAAAGAATGTAATCCCAACTAAGCTTCCCGGGCCTCACCTACAGACACAACAGCAGCAGTTCTTTAAGGAGAGCTACCCAGGAGTTTTTTTTCTGTAGTTAACAAGGGATAGAGAAATATGAAAAAGAATCTTGTGCTTTCCTGAAATTCTGAAAATCATTATGAAAAAGGAGAGCAAAGCCTCGACAAACGCTCAGAAGTAGTAAAATAGACAAATCTAGTCAAATACAGATTATATTGGATTTCCTTGTTTTAATGAGGAATTTCTTCTCTGCTTAATCTCAAAAAGGATTAATATTTACTTTGAACTTCCATATTACCCTCTTTCCTGTGACTGGTCTGCAGAATAAAGAAATACAGAAATCAACAGTTTAGATCAGATCAAGGCACCACCAAATCAGTGAGGAGGCACATGAAGCTTCTTGGAATTCACCATCACTGAAATCAGAAAAGAAAAAGCAACCAGGAAACACACAGCTGATTGCCCCTTCCAAAAGAATTAGGATCTACTGCTCTTGCAACATAACGCTGTACAGTAGATAATATTGTGTCTTTTTCCTTTGTTATATAAACCATAGAAGGGAACTCTAACAGCATGTGAATGAAGAGGATTCCATGAGAGTAGCATGGCTCTATTTCTAAAAGACCTTCAAATTAAAAAAAAAATAAATAAAAAATAAAGGCTGGAGAAACATCCATTTCTGGACTGAAAATCGAAGGCTAAGCAAGGGATCAAAAGCAAATACTAAAGAAAACTAGAGAAATGTTAGTTATCAATGTGATTCTACAATACAGCTTAGAAATACTTGTTGGTTGTTCTATAGCAGCTCTTCAGAAGAAAAAAAAAAGACACAAAAAGAAAGGAGTCCTACTACATACTTGAAGTTCAACTACATAAAAAATAAAGTAGAAAATAAATGTTAGGAGAGACTGTGACAAATCAGCCTTTTAATTTAACAAAATATCCCTAAATACTCTTCTCCTCACATTAAGTTTAAAATAAACTCTGGAAGTGTGTTAACTTTAATGACTACTGAAAAAAAACATTCAGTTGGACTGAATTATCCTATAAACTCTACTTTATAGTACTTTGTCTGAGGAAACTACATCCTAAACAGAAACAACACACTGCTTGAATTTCCAAGCGAGACACACCAGCAGTCTGTGCTGAAATGACATGGTCCCTATTCCTGCTCAGGAAACTGCATTTCTAGTGGAGAACCCAGATTCTGATCTGGGCACCTGGTCCCTTCTCATACTTTTATAACCAGGTGTTTATGAAAAGAATCAAATTCATACAGATCCATTTTGAGGGATGAGTTTTAAGGCAGGCAAAATACTTATGGAAGGAGATAAACAAAATTCTGCATACTTCAAATGCACGTATAGAATGTAATAAGATATATGTAGGTGCCACAGCATTTTTTGCAAAAGAACTTTAAGTGGCATTCAATGAAGGTGAAATGGGTCTTACAGAACAAACCTTGTTTATCACATCAAGCCTACAGGAGGCTGGACGGCACTGACCTTGTCCTACACACAAAGAAGTGTCTTTGGAGCCAGATGAAACACCTTGAACATCCCCAGAGGCACTTAGGGTGTGGTATCATACCAGGGCACAGCAAATCTGTTACCCAAATCACTTCAATTAAGGGGATTTACAACCCTGGAAGAGCTTGGTTGTGAACATCCCAGCAGTTCAACACTTCTCTGTTTGTCCTGAAATGAATTAAGTGTTTTTATTCAAAGAATGTGGGGAATAAAAGCTGGAAGAGCTGAAAGCCTGCCAGAACTCACTATAAAAACACCCCAAACAGAAATTGAGCTGCAGGATTAGCTGCATGTCTATAGGAGATGAAGCTTTATTAATGTATTAACTACACTTGTTATTTATCTATTTGATTAAATATATATGATTGGGAGAGAGAAGAAAAAAAACCAACAAAAAAAGCACTTGCCATCATTTGAATTAAGAGACGACAGCAAAAAGTACATTTAGTGGAGCCATTCTAAGAATAGAAGCTCATAATCTATCTTTGCTGCTGGATTTTAATGGCCTGCAGAATATATCTAAGTACGGAGAACAGAAGCCTTAAAGGAAATGAAATACTCAAGGGAAAATACGATCTAATTAAAGCGTCTACAAACACATTTCAGCAATGGGAGAGAATATTTAATTTTGTCGGCAGCATCTGCAGAATGTTTTAATATGAGAGATGTGTAACCCCTCGGACTTCCAGATTTTCAGAGTATGTCAGAGTGTTTTACAAAAGACATTAATTGGTACAGCAGGAGTTGGAAGCAATGCACACCATCACACTGAGGAAAAAAAAGAAATAAATGGGGAAGCTGTGACTGTTTTCACTTTGCATGAGTGCTCCTGAACTCTGCCTCAACCTCCTCTGCCTTAATCCAATGGTACTAGATATTTGTAATTATGAAGATGTTGTAAAGATACACAGATTTTAGTTGTTTTCAAATGAAATTTTGGCAACTTCAGTCTCAGAAGGGATCTCCTGCTTTTGTGGTTTGTGGTTGGGTTTTTTCCTTTGATAAAAGTATTTCTTTTCCTTGAGATTTTCCCTGTTAATTCCTGTTTTTTCCTGAGGGCAGTAGATCAGCTCAAAGAAAACACCAGGCTACAAATGTGAAAATCTCTCCCTTCTTTGCTGTTAATTGTGGTAAGGTTGGACAACAGCAGAGGTAACAGGACAGAAGACAACACAAACATACAGCTCCACACTGGCAGCACAAAGAGGGTGTAGGTTTTATTAATTGCTCTAGTACAAATCCACACTGAGCACACACTGAAAGAAAGATGAGATTGTTTTAGCTACAAGCTAAATTTTGGCAAGCCCGTACCCTCAAATACTTCATTCTGGAAACGTGCAGAATTTAGATTTCCTCACTCCTGTTGCATTCTTTGGTGGCAAAGGGTAATTCAGGGCACTGCTGAGACTAAAAGCTGCTCCCTGGGGGAGGTGGGACCTGAGTGGGGATGCCCACGCTGTGTGCTGGTGCAGCCAACCATCCAGACAGGAGCAAATGGGAAATGATCCAAGAGATTAAGTAGGGACCAGAGAGGCCAGGGCCACCTGCTTGAAGCAATCCCTACTCTCCTTCGGGGAGTCAAAGAGATGGGTCAGAAGCCTGACACTTCTGGCAACTCTTCTGCAATCCCTCCACCTACATAGGAGAGGATTTTAGAGCAAAGCCTCGTGCTCAGGGTGTAGCAGGATTTACCACTGCAGGATTGCTATGAATTCCTTCCAAATAATTTCATCTACTACCAGTCCAACTTCAACTAAAAGCTCAATCCACCGATTGCCTTAAATATGCTGGTAATTTTGGATATTTTATATTGTGGGGTTTTAATTTTTGAATTGAGGATATTTGATATTGGTTCATTCTCATACTAAGAACTCCTATAGTTTGTTTCCAAACAGTTTATAGTAAGATAACACTTTATAGTAAGATATCAAATACTTCTCACTCAGCATGGAAGTCACTGACCTCTTTTTGTCCTGGCTGTTTCAGAAAGAGTACAATTTCTTAAGCTCTCAGCTCAAGCATAACTTGCTCCTGAATCACTGTGAACTAAGACTAATCGAGAATAACTCAAAGACCAGTACACAATATTTGAACTTCCAGTGTCTGAAAACAATGGTTCAAACGGAAACTGACAAATAAATAAATACTATATATGTGCACAGGAGCATCTACGAGACTAGATTTGAGATTTGCTCTTTTTATCCCAGCAAACAAAAGAGAGCAGAGAGGCACATCCAAGGTGCACTCCTGGTTAGTCAAACAGAAATCCTAGAGGAGAAAACAAGCTCTGAAGAAAAGCTGCTTCCCACAGATGGGATCTTCCCCAGTTTGCAAATTAAGATTCCTGATAAACAAAAGGGTTGTGTTTGCAGAGCTGCCAGCCTGGTATCCTCTATGGATCAACAATCAACTTCCACTTCACATTCAAAAACAAAAGAAAAACAAACAACCTCACCTAGAGTGAAGTAAAATGTAAATTTCTCCTGCTGCCAGCAAGGTGACCACTTGTCACACATCCCACTGAGATTCCCTACAAGCCTGAAAATAAACTCCCCAAGCCTGGAAGTAAACTTCAGCCAAGAGCTCAATGCAGGAGCATCTGTTCCTGCAGCTATTCCATTTAAAGCCCACTGCTGCTTCCACACTGTGGTACAGGTGTCCTGTGCCACCAGCCTGATCTAGAAGCTTCCTGGGTACAAAAATATTTGATTTCTCTTGTTACTTTTAATTGCATCATGTGGAATCACACTGAATAAAATATTGATTGCTAAGACTCGTGTAGCTTAAGCAATAATGCGGTTGGTAACACATCTTACTCTATTTTCTCTCATCTTCTATGGCAATTTTAAGCTTAAACATGTTAGCTCCTGGCATATGGCAAGTTAATATGCATGTTGTGGGAGTAATGCTTTCAATTTATCTACCCCTAGTTGGCAGTGTTCACCCAGCTCTTCCCAGGCACGACAGCAATTCAAGAGGATATCCAAAGCACCGCACTCTCTGGGAGAGGGTTAGATGCTAAATGTCAGTATTTTATTACAGGAACATTAAGTCATTCCATGAAAATTATTTATTTTAAAACCTGCAAGGATGTAAAACTTCTGTTCCACTTCTCTGTCTTTTTAATGGTTCAGGCTTAAGATATTATCTCATATATTCAGCTCAAGTACATCTGGTAGTGTCCTTCTGTAACAGTTTTACTTGCTCCTTTACCATTCTTCCTAATTTAGATTACTACTATCATCCCTCTTAAATATTAAATAGCAAATAGCAATAATAACCTGGAATACTTGTCTTATTCTCCCCGATTTTGACTTTACCCAAACAGAAGCCTGTGGAGCACCTCTCACTTTAACCTTGGTATAACTAAAGACTTTATCATCCTAGGTTGTGTAATTTTTAACAAACACCTTTCGCTTCATTCTGAATCCATGAAGTCAACAAATAGATGTTATCAAGGGCAAGGCCTATTTTGAAAAACCCTCATTAAAAAAGAAGTCAGCCTACAAAGACTCTCATGTAATCAGATGGTTTTAGGAAGCAGTTGCAAGCTCCAGTTCGCATCTTCCTTCCCACAGTGTTTTGCAGAAATAGATACATCTATATTTCTGCATCTATATATATCAATATATATTTCTGTATTTTTTTTTTGTATTCTATGCTTTTGGCTAAATACATATCATTTCGTATTTCTTTCCACTTGTTAATTTTACTTTGACAAGCCTTGACAGATGACAAGAACTCTTCTCTTGTGGCTTTCCCACATTCCTCTGGGCCTGATTCACAGGGTATCCACAACGCAAGCTGTCATTGAAGTCATCTGCTTACTGACAAAGCAATGGCTTCAGAAATAAAGCTCCATGGTTATTCAGCTTGCACCCAACCACGTACAAGCCAATGCCATGAACCAGCACTTCCTTCAGATGAGAGAGGTGCCAATTCTTATCAGAGACACACATTGCCAATTTTTTGGGGGGTTAGGTTAGTTTTTGGTTGGTTTTGGGGTGGTCCTTTTTTCAAGACTTTGCAAACTCTGTTTTCATTTAATGGTCCTAGTAAGAAGTCACCAGGGGCTCTCAGCTGTTAATTGAGGGTAAGATACTCTCCAAACTGTGGATATTGGCATTCCTCATCCTCCACTGGCTCGAGAATAGCAACTAAACACGCCCAAGCCCAAAGATCTCTGAAGTCTTTTAGGTATCACTGCAAAGATAAAGAGAGAAGACAGAAACATGATGTCACTCTCAACACTACCAAAAA